>WAAF01018843.1:651500-826953 GCA_013400475.1 Tricholaema leucomelas | reverse complement strand
TTTCCTTTCCTTTCCTTTTCTCCTAATTGTTGCATGAGGTTTCTGCCAGCTTGACATGCTGGAGCAGCTTTGCAGAGGTGGGAGCAGGGACAGCCAATGGGTAGATGGACTCGTGACACCGCAGCATCCGGAGCAGTGGGCAAAAGGAAGTCTCCTGGTGGCGGCTGGTAGCCTCAGTGCCTGCCTGTCCACAGAAGGTGCTGGGTATTGGCCATCCCAGGCATCACAAAACATCCTCCTGGGAGGAGCCAGAATTAGCTCCGTGTTCTTCAGCAGGCAATTGTTGATTTATTTAAATAAAAGGAGTTGGCAGCCTAATCAGTTTGGAAATTAACTTCCTTGTTAATTTGGGGGGGTTGACTTGCTCATGAATATTCACAAATGCTCATCTCTTTCTTTTTTCATCTCCTCTATCTAATTTATTTTTGTGATTGTCATATCACCTCTGAAGGTGACATTTCTCTCCTCATTCTGCAACGTGGCAAATGTATGCAGTCCTGTGCCTTGGAAGAGGAGCTCTGGCCTGGTACTGATGTCTCTTTTGCCCCAGAGTCCTCTGTAGCCTCTCATGTCTCGTCTTTCCTCTCTGTGTGCTTCTCGTAAAGAAATAGGACTGAGAGTCTTCCCCAAGGAGAGGGCTGGGCTGGACTTGGTGACTGGGAGAGCTTGTCAAAATGTCCCACAGCAGACAGGGAAAAACTCTAATTCCCATCCGAGGAGTGGGACAAAGTGGTTAACGTCTTCTTACCATGCCTAGAGGCTTCTGCTCCCCCTCCCACCCCGCAGTGCTGAGCACCCTTCAGCAGCACGTGAGGCAGTGTGACTAACATCTGTCACAGACACTTCATTTCTCTTATCTCCTTTTCTTGGGAGGAGGCAAAATCAGAGAAACACGGCTGTGTGTCTCTGGGGAGTACAGCTGAGCTCTTTACCTTCTTTCCCAGCTTTCTGTTGCCCCCCCCCTTTCTTTATCCTGCCTGCCCTTGCTCCTTCTCCACCACAGGGGAAGAGCATCCTAGAATCATAAAACTGTTTCAGCTGGAAAAGACCTCAAAGATCATCGAGTCAAAGCATCAACCTAACACCACTGTGGCCATTAAAATATGTCCCAGTGGTGATGGTCCTGGCCACCACTGTGGGTTTCTTCCTGGTGAGGTGTGCCACATGTCCCACAGGTAGGTGCTTTGGCTGCCACTTCATGACATCTACCAGCTGGGCTCAGCTGGGGACTGCAGTAGTTCAAAACCTGGGTGTAATTGCTGGTGCTGGGGGCAGGAGGGGCAGTGTGGGCAGCAGTGGGGTTGAAGAAGTGTCCTACTTACCCCAAGCCCTGCTGGCTGCTTCCAGACTGGCTCATTTCTTTAAACGACTCAGCTTTGGTACAGCCTCCATCTGTGTGACTTCTTGTTGAGAGCGCAGCAGCTCCAGGCTAGGAGCTGTGTGAGGAGAGGCAGCCATGGAGTTCACCCACTGCAGCCTGGGCTGGCAGCTGTACAGGGGGGCACTGAGAGAGGTTTGCAGTTGTACAGCAAGAGAATGAGCCGGCTGTGTGAGGTAGCAGCCCTGGAGGACATGGTAGGTGGAAGTTAGTGAGGCCTCCCTCCTGCCAGCAAAAGCATGCAAATGGCACAGCCGGGTGCCCACCTCCTGCTGAGAACACCAGCTCCTGCCCTGCTCCGGGAGGAACATGTGTGGAGAGAGCCAGCTGAGCCCAAAGCTACTCTCTCACAACCTTTGTGGCAAGCTCTTCTCCGCAGCCCTAACCCAGGAGTGTGGCAAGCACACAGCTCCATGCCGGCTGCCCCTTCCATCTGCCCTCCTTGTTGTGCTTCCTCCACAATCACAGCATGTTCCCACCTCAGCTCTTCTCTTCTTTTTCTGTTTCCCTGATTTCTTCATCCCTCTCCTTCCTCACCAGCCTATGACAGAGTACTACCCACCTCTGGCCTGGCAGTAGCGGTTACAGACCACCTGCTTCTGGTACCACTGCATGCTCTGCTTGAACACCTTGGGGCTGCAGTCTGTGTGCAGTTCATAGTGGCTGCCCCGATGATAGTGATGGTGCTTTGTAGAACCGTAGCATTGTTTTGCTAGAAAAATGAAGAGGACCTTTAAGATCATCAGGTCCAAACATTCTCTAACTCTATCAAGGCTGCCACTAAACCCTGTCCTTAAGCACCACATCTCTGCCTCTCTGAAACACCTCTGGGCATGGGGATTCAACCACCTTCCTGGGGAGCCTGTGCCAGTGTTTGTGAATCCTTTAAGTCGAGAGGTTTCTTCTGATATCCAACTTAAACCTGCCTTGGGACAACTTGAAGCCATTTCCTCTCCTCCTATCACTTGTTACTAGGGAGGAGAGACCAACCCCCACCTCACTCCAACCTCCTTTCAGGGAGTTGTAGAGAGCAGTGAGGTCTCCCCTCAGCCTCCTGTTCTTCAGACTAAACAACCCCAATTCTCTCAGGTGCTCCTCACCAGACCTGTTCTCCAGAGCCTTCCCCAGCTTTGTTGCCCTTCTCTGGACCTGCTCCAGCCCCTCAATGTCCTTGTTGTAGCGAGATCCCCAAAACTGAACTCAGTCTTCAAGGTGTGGCCTCTCCAGTGCCCAATACAAGGGGACAATCACTGCCCTGGCCCTGTTGGTCACACCATTGCTGATCCTGACCAGGAGACTGGTGGCCTTCTTGGCCACCTGATTCATCTTCAGCCATCTGTCAATCAACATCCTCAGCTCATTCTCTTCTGGGCAGCTTTCCCAGCCTGATATGTTCAGTAACATGCCTAAAGTGGTAGCTGAATTAGTGAGGGGGGCAGAGATGCAGAGATAGGCTTGGAACTTGTGGTGATGTACTGGCACAGATTGTAAAGATTGTGGCTGTTTGTTCTTACCCAGATTGTGGTCTGCCTGTGGCACAGCATTAGGTTTATCCTGAAGTTGGTATTTTAATCTCATGAGTACCTTTCTGCACGTGACGTGTTGTCCTCACTGTCCCAGGGAACTGACATCTCTTCGGCAATCAGCTGATTAAATCCCCTGGCAGCATGCAGCAGAAAGCCTTCCAGCCCATCCTTCCTGGCTGTCATTCTGCTGCATGAAGATAGGCTGTAGCTTGCCCTGCTTTGTGATTTCTCTGGCTGGTTTTAAGGGTTGTGAAACACAGTAACAGAGGGTCACAGAAAGTGAGAGGTTGGAAGTGACCTCCAAAGATCATCCACTCCAACCTCTCTGCCAGAGCAGGATCGCCAAGGGCAGGTCACACAGGAACACAACCAGGTGGGTTTGGAATGTCTCCAGAGAAGGAGACTCCACAACCTCTCTGGGCAGCCTGCTCCAGGGCTCTGGCACCCTCACAGTGAAAAAGTTTCTCTTTCTGTTCCTGTGGAACCTCCTCTGCTCCAGCTTGCAGCCATTGCCCCTTGTCCTGTCATTGGACATCCCCTAGCAGAGCCTGGCTCAGTCCTCCTGACACTGCCCTGCACATCTTGATAACCATGACTGAGGTCACCTCTCAGGCTGCTCTGCTCCAAGCTAAAGAGCCCCAGCTCCCTCACCTCACAAGGGAAACTCTTTCAACAGCCCAGAACTGGACAAAATATTCCTCATCAAGTCAGAGTAGTAGGGAAGGAGAACCTCTCTTGACCTACTCACCATACCCCCTTCTCATCCACCCCAGAATGCCCTTGGCCTTGGCCACAAGGGCACAGTGCTGACTCCTCATCAAAGGCTGTCAGGTTGGTTAGACCTAACTTCCCCGTGGTAAAACCATGCTGACTGCTCCTAGTGACCTTGTCCTTGCTGGAAACAGCAGAGTGCATTATCCTTCACATGCTTCTCACCTGAACCATTGCACTGCAGTAGCATCTGCTCTGCTGCGGGCAAAGAGCAGAAGCCACACACCTGGACATCCTCTGGCATTTGAAGCATGTGTGACAACAAACTTTTTCATTGGAAAATGAAAAACTGCAGAAGCTTTTCCATTGAAGGAAGTAGGTTGCTCTGAAGCTGAGAGCATGGTTCAACAGGAACATGGTAACCCAGGACTGAACAACCTTAGCTGCAGAGTTCATTTGACTACTGTAGTAAGGGCAACGAGCTACCAAACCTTCTGCTGATGTGCCACAAATACAAATGACATCATTTGGAAAGAGGAAGAAGTATTACTGGATGAGTAAAAAGAAGTATTACTGGATGGGATCAATAAGGGAAAGTGCAAGGTCCTGCATCTAGGTCAGGGCAATCGTAGGTATCAATCCTGGCTGGGGATGATGAGATTGAGAGCAGCCCTGCAGAAAAGGAGGGGGGGTGCTGGTGGATGAGAAGCTGGACATGAGCCAGAAATGGGCACTTGCAGCCCAGAAGACCAATGGCAGCCTGGGCTGCATCAAAAGCAGCATGGCCAGAGATGGAGAGAGCTGATTCTGCCTCTCTGCTCTGCTCTGGAGAGACCTCACCTGCAGTGCTGCATCCTGCTCTGGAGCCCTCAACACAAGAGAGACTTGGACCTGCTGGATTGGATCCAGAGGAAGGCCACGAAGGAAGGCCTGCTATGGGGACAGGCTGAGGGAGTTGGGGGTGTCCAGCCTGCAGAAGAGAAGGCTCCACGCAGACCTAACAGCATCCTGCCAGGACCTGAAAGGGGCTGCAAGAAGGCTGCAGAGGGACTGTTTGCAAAGGCCTGCAGGGACAGGACAAGGGACAACGGTTTGAAATGAGAGAAGAGCAGATTTAGATTGGATGTTAGGAACAGGTCCTGCACCACGAGGGTGCTGCAACACTGCAACAGGTTGCTCAGGGAGGTGGTTGAGACCCCGACCCTGGAGATCTTCAAAGTGAGGCTGGACAAGTCTGTGAGCAAGCTGATTTAGAGGAAGATGTGCCTACTGCCTGCAGGGGGCTTGGAGTGGATGACCTTTGAAGGTCCTTTCTAACCCAAACCATTCTGATTCTGTGTGCAGGCAGACAGAGGGGCTCTGCCTCAGCATCTTCAGCACAGGGCAGAAATCGCAGTCATATCAGAAGTGCCTGAGGGGAATCCTTGCATGGTCACAGCCAAAGCACTCCACACATGCACAGGCTCAACCTGTTCCAGTAGGATACCAGCTTCTCTATAGCACTGACCCCGACAGGCTTAAGCCAAAATTCATTTTATTAGATCACCACAAAAAGTCTCAAGATGCATTTTGAACATGATTCTGTAGTGAGTCCTTCATGCAGTGAAGTATCTCTGCAGCACATGCTGCATTAGGCAAAGTGTGTTCAGCAGATCAAGGGAAATGATTATTCCCATTCACTGGACAGGTGTGGGGCCCCACGGAGAAGATTTATGCCTAGGACTGACTCCTCAGTACAGCATGGACGGTGACAAACTGCAGCATGGCTAAAGAGCCTCACAGTAGAAGGTTGCAGCACAAAATGGAGAAGGCTGGAAGAGCTGAATCAGTTGAAAAGAAAAGGCCAAGGGGGGCAGCTAATTGCTGTCTGCTTGTTCCTAAAGGAAATGTGTGGAGAAGCTGGAGCCAGCCTCTCAGAAAGCAGCATAATGAAAGGGTGAGACACAATGGACACAAGTGGCAACAAAGGAAATTCAGAACATCTATAAGGGAAATTCTTTTCCCTGTGAGAGAAGTTCAGCAGTGGAAAAGGTGTCTAGAAAGAATGGGGAATCTCCACCCTTGGAGATCCTCACTATGAGAAGGACATTGAGGTGCTGAAATGGGTCCACAGAAGGACAACAGAGCTGGTGAAGGGTGTGGAGAACAGGTCTGTTGAGGAGCATCTGAGGGAACTGGGGTGGTTTAGTCTGGAGAAAAGGAGGCTGAGGGGAGACTTTCTGTCTCTTTACTACTTCCTGAAAGGAGGCTGGAGTGAGGTGGGATTTGGTCTCTTCTCTCTCGTATCAGGTGACAGAAGGAGAGGAAATGGCTTCAAGTTGTGCCAGGGAAGGTTTAGGCTGGATTTTAGAAGAAGTATTACTGAAATGGTCAAGGATTGGAACATGCTATCCAGGGAAGTGATGGAGCCACCATCCCTGGAGGTGGTCAAAAGATGTGTAAACACTTCAGCATATGGTTTAATGGGCATGGTGGGTTTGGATTGATGGTTGGACTCGGTGATCTTAGAACTGATTTCCAATCTTAATGATTCTATGGTTGTATTCTGTGATTCTGTGTTCAGATCTTGTGTGAAGAAATCCCTGAGCAACCTGTTCTAGCTTTGGTATTACACTGCTGTGAACAGGGTATTGGACTAGAGACTTCTGCAGATACCTTCCCACCAGATTTTTTTTCTGTATGCCAGTGTTTTTGTGCTGCTGATCTGCCATGAGCCTCTGCATTCATGCTGGCAGCAGTGTCAGCATCTCTAACACCCTCCTGCATGAACATCTCTTCTTCAACTTGCTTGCCCACTCTGTAGCCCTATTTGACCCATGTTATTCTATTCCAAGTACAGCTACATCTCCTAACAACAGGACCTCTTGGATTTGGGGGTGACTCTTGCAGTCTTGAATAGAAGGACTTGAGGGTGTCAGATGCTGACAAACTCACCATGAGCCAGCAATGGTCACTGGCAGCCCAGAAGGCAGCTGTGTGCTGGGCTGCATCCAAAGCAGGGAGAGCAGCAGCACAGGGAGGGGATTCTGCCCCTCTGCTCTGCTCTGCTCTGCTGAGACCCCACCTGCAGCACTGCCTCCAGTTCTGGTGTCCCCAGCATAAGAGGGACATGGAGCTGCTGGAGTGGGTCCAGAGGAGGCCACCAAGATGATCAGAGGGCTGGAGAACCTCCCCTTTGGGGATGGGCTGAGAGAGTTGGGGCTGTTCAGCCTGGAGAAGTCTGGAACAGGTTGCCCAAGGGAGGTCATGGATGCCCCCTCCCTGGAGGTGTTCAAGGCCAGGTTGGGTGAGGCCTTGAGCGACCTGCTCTAGTGGGAGGTGTCCCTGCCCATGGCAGGGGAGTTGAAACTGGATGATCTCTAAGATCCCTTCCAACCTAACCTATTCTATGAGTCCTTAATCTGTGGCATCCACATTCTTCTGAACAGCAGCAATCATTGAAATGTCATCTAAACCCATAGTGCAGCCTGCGAGAGGTCCCCCACGCACCACCGCTTCACCTCTGCAGGGGTAAAGAAACTTTAGTGATTCCTTCCCATTCTTGCCTTGAGTGTCTGCATGTTGCTCTGCAGTCAGAAAACCTGTCATGAGTTTCAAGAGATCACTGTTCTCGTTCAGTCACTTCACAAGTTCCCCTCTCAGCTAGCCTAACATGGAGCTTTGAGTCCCCTAGCCCAGCTCAGCAGTAGGTGCTTGGCTGATGCGCTCCTCACACCACTTTTAATGTTCACCATAGTGCTGCTAAAGCACCTCCAGGTCTTTACAGCTGCCTTGTATCACTTCTCAGTAAGAAAGGTGGGCTGCAGAAGGTGGGAGCAGAGTGTAGAAGAAAAGGTGGAGAGCAGGAAATCATTTTATTAAGGCAAGAGCCAAGCTGGAGAAGCTGTATTGCAGCAAGACTGGAGCTTGCCAGCTCACCTCCATACTTGTGTTTTCTCAAAACTGGCTTAGGAAACTGCAGTTTAGGGAGCAAAGATTTGCAGCATATCCATCAAATTAAGGGTAAGCATGCCAGGACAGGAAAAAGGGAGCTATATTTCAGGGAGAGAGAAAACAAAGTACTCTGGGCAGTGGCAAACCCATTAGTCTAGTCTCAACAGAGCGTAAGGTTAGGAACAAATTACAGAAGGGAAACAAAATTAAAGCCACGGCAGCAAGTGGAAAATGGAATCAAATACAGAATGGGTTTATCAACAGAGGCACTGTGTGCCCTTAACTTGATCCTTTTCTTTACCTCCCTTCCCTTTTCCTCACCTGGATGAAAACAAAGAAATCGGTAAATCTAATCTAGCTACCTTTCAGCAGGGCATTTGATGCAGCAGAGGCTGGCAGACAGCTGGATAAGATGAAGCAGAAGGAGTTAGTAGGAGAATTGTAGGTGGGTAGAATGCTGGGGAAAGGCAGATGATGTGTGGAGTCAAAAGGGAACTTTTGAGGAATGCTGCTGGCCTTGGGAATAATTCTACTTGTAGTAATGGCTCTGGCTCAGCAAAAAACGCAGCACGGGAAGGAAGTTTGCTGATTAAATGTGTTTAGAAGAATTACTCACAGTCTGGAGCAGAGAAGTGTGAGGTCCTGTTCTCTGCTCCTGCTGGCAGCAATGTCTCTTACAGACAGAGATTCACTGGCTAGGAATGACAGAAGAAAAGACAGATCTGGGTGCATTCGTCATTCATGAGGTGATTATGGAGCTCCGATGTGACGTGCTCACGAAGACAACAGCCTTAAAGAGATCATTATGTTAATCTTATTTGGGATGCTACATACAATTTGTCACCCGCATTCAGAAGTGGGCTTAGGGCTGGCAGCAGTGCAGGGGAGTCAGAATAACAAAGCCTATCTCCGTGCCTCCCCCTGCTCTCTGTGAGTGGATGTGGAGAGGGGTTGGCTTCTCCCTGGAAATCCATTTTCTATGCGGGCATGTGCCCAGCGAAATGAGCCATTGCAGAAGGGAAGGAGCTCAGCCATTACTGAGCCAGGCTGTGCCTTTCCCTTCAGAGTTTGGCTCTTTTTAAGGCTCCATAGATTTACCTCTCCCTGCAATGTGCTTCCTTGGCAGACAGAGCAGGTCAGCACCACAAGCACAGTGCTGTAGGAAGAGATGCTGAGCACAAGCCCATGTTTCCCTGCTCTGTCGCCTGAAGAGTTTTTCCATAAAGGGTAAAAAGATCAGTCCAAAAATCTCTTCTCTATGCTGGTGACTTCTTGGTGGTTCTCCCATGTAACACCTGCTGCCATAAGCCCTCTGAGAAAGGAAATTCAAACCCCAGCATCTCAGCAAAGACTTGGTCCTTTGGAGAGATTCATAGAATGGTTTGGGTTGGAAGAGACCTTGAGGATCATCTAGTTCATAGATTCGTAGAATGGTCTGGCTTGGAAGGGACCTCTGAAGTCCAATCCCCTCTGCAGTAAGCAGGGACATCCTCAACTGGATCAGGTTGTCCAGAGCCCTGTCAAGCCTGACCTTGAATATGTCCAGGGATGGGACCTCAACTCCATCCCTGGGCAACCTGTTCCAGTGTTCCACTACCCTCATTGTACAGAACTTGTTCCGAACACCTGTCTAGTTCCAACATCCCTGCCATGGGCAGAGACACCTTCCACTAGACCAGGTTGCTCAAGACTGATTGCATAGCTGGTAACCAGCACATGTTGCACCTAAGCCTGTCTGAACTAAAGGTTCCACACATGCTTGCGAAGGCAGCAGAGACAAAAGGGTTTAATTGTGGTGGTTCTCAGCAGCAGAGGGACAAGGGATTGGTCTCGCACTTGGGCAGCGCTGATCTAAGGCCTGACTCAGGGTAGGGGAACACAGTGAGTACAGCCTGCTGTGGCTTGCTTCTGCCAATGATTTCTGAGATTTATTTAATTTAATTGTGGGAAATGAAACTGGGACAAGACCTTGGGCAGTCATCTAACTCATCCTCCTGACCCAGAGACAAGATAGAGGAGGCGCAACTCATCCCTGACAGATATTTGTTGAACCTGTTCTCGACAGCCTTCAGTGACAGGGCTCCCTTGGCCAATCTACTCCAGCATTTTATTGCTCCATACTTAAAAAGCTTTTCCTATCACCCAGCTTAAGCTTTCACTGGTGAAAATGAATCTGCTGATACCCACAGCCCTCTGGAAACTGCCTTTGCACACTGACAGTGATGCAGGTCCTCCTTGGCAATTGTGTGCAGCTTTTGGCAGTTCCAGCCGTGGGGCTTCCCAGAGTTCGTGTATGAGACTTTCATGCCTTTTGCTGCATCAAAAGCCTCAAAGTCAAGATATGTCACATCTGCTACATCCTCCTGTGTCTGGTAGGGCAGTTACCCTGTCAGACAGCGAAGTGTGATGGGCTTGACATGATCTTCCTGATGAATTGATGTTGGTACGGGTTTATTTTCAGGGTGAAAGTACATATTGGAGGGGAAGCCTGTTCGTCCACTTAACAGGGATGAGAAAAGAGGCTGGCAGAGTGGGGCTTAGGGCTGTGCAAGCTGAAAGGGTAGGAAACAGATCCAGCCAGGATAAACCCTAATGTTGGACAGATAGTCTGCTGTTGGGGTTCTGGAGGTAACAGGGTCTGCCAGGAGCACCTTGGTCAGGTGCCAGAAGCCTAGAAGGAGAGTCTGCTACAAGTAGTTTAACAGTCTGCAGCATCAGGGATGCATCAAGACTGTACCCCTTGAACCTGTCTGAAATTCATTACAGACTCAGACATACAGAGAGGTTTTCAGAGTAACAGGCTTGGGCTTCATCACTGTGGGTGGCTTTTCAGGTTTCAGCGGCTCTTGCCCCTTGCAGAGCTTTCCCAGTGTCTGGAGCAAATCCCTTTGGGCAGGGCTCCCAAGTTCCAGGTAAACATAATGTTCAGGGAAGTAATATTTCACATTTGTTTATAGCATCATCAGAGAAAACTCACCAGCTGCCTTGCTTCCTCTCCCTGCACTGAGGACGGCTTATCTCCCTGGATTACCGCATGCTCTGCTTCCCAGAGAGCTCAGCTCAGCAGCAGCAGCAGCAGCAGCAGTGTCGGCTACTCACAGCACATCTTGCAGGCTTTCCAATCTTTCCCAGCCTATCTCACTGTATACGGTTAACACTCCAGGAGGAGTGTCCCTGAACTCGACACATAACCTCAGGTGGTCTTGACCCCTCCCCAGGGGTGGGTCTGGACACCCCCAGGTGATGGTTAGCCCACTCCCCCCTTCCTGTCCCATAAAAGCAGGGGGACTTCCTGTTCCTCTTTCTCTCTGGATCTCTCTCTGGACCACTTCGCAGCTCTCTCTGGACCACACTGCAGCTCTCTCCCTGCACCCCTGCATCTCTCCACACATGTGGTCACCACCATCACAAACTCGGGTTGTATTTATACCTTTTGTATTTGTTATTCTTGCTTCCCTACACCTCTGTAACCTCCCTACCTCTGATACCCTTTTAAGTTATTGTTAACTTTTGCTTTTTAACTTCCAAATCGAGTGAGATTGATTTATTTGGGTGTGCTTACCTTTCCTCTCTGCTTCTCATTCCTTTCTTTGGGGAAGGAGGAGGGAGAGGGAAGGGCACTCTTACAAATTGTCATTGGTTCTATCAAAATATATCAGAGTCTCTGGGAATTTAAATTTGAACCGAGACACTCATACACCTGGACACTTTTTTTTTTCCAGCAGGCAAGGCAGGAGGGGACAATTCCTCAGGAGGAGGAGAGCAAGTTACAGATTCCCCACTGTCATGTCTTTCTTCCTCTTACCAGCTCCACCCTTTCCTTCTTTCACCTCCACCTGGGATGAAGTCACCCTCCCCTTGTTGCAAGAAGCCTCAGGCTGCTGTGTCCTAAGGTGGTCTCTCAGGAGAACAGAAGAGTAGGGGTAGGAAGTGGCCGCATAGGCTTAGGAAGGGGCCTCTAAAGATCATCCACTCCAACCCCCCTGCCACAGCAGGTTTGCTTAGATCAGATTGCCCAATATTGCACTGTCCATATGTGTTTTGAAAGTCTGCAGAGAAGGAGACTCCACAACCTGTCTGGGAAGCCTGGAGCAGTGCTCCATCACCCTCTAAGTGAAAAGGTTTCTCTTGTGTTTAAGGTAAACCTCCTGTGTTCCTGGAGTGCCTGGTGAAATCTTTACCTTAGGATGTTGGAATCACAGAATCAGAGTCATTTGGGTTGGAAGAGACAGTGAAGATTACAAAGCTCAACCCTTAGCCCAGTGCTGTCTGGTCACCGCTAAACCATGGTTCTCAGCACCACACCTACATGGCTTTAAATACCTGGAGGGATGGGGACTCCAGCACTGCCCTGGGCAGCCTCTTCCAGGGCTTGACAAACCTTTCAGTGAATATTTTCTCCCCTAATATCCAACCTGGCACATGTTAAGGCTATTTCCTCTTGTCTTATTGCTTGTTACTTGGGAGAACAAACTGACCCCACCTCTTCCCAGCCTCCCTTCAGAGAGTTGCAGAGAGCAATGAGGTCTCCCCTCAGCCTCCTTTCCTCTAGATTAAACAAGCCCAGTTCCTTCAGATGCTCCTCACCACACCCATTCTCCAGACCCTTCACCATCTTTGTTGCCCTTCTTTGGACAGACTCCAGCACCTCAATGTCCTTGTTGTAGTGAGGGAACAGAACCTAGCATTTCACAGGATCTTAGAATGATCTAGGTTGGAAGATGCCTCCAAAGGTTATCTAGTCCAGCCCTCTCTGCAGTAAGCAGGGGCCTCCTCAGCTAGATTTGAGGTGTGGCCACACCAGTGAGGAAGATCACTTCCCAGGAGGACAATCACTTCACTAGCCCTGCTGGCCACATTATTTTCTCCTACAGGATCCTTCTACTTCTTGCACATGATCATCTATCTCCTGGTGTCCTTGAAAGCACTGCTCTGAGAGTGCCTGGGTGTCCCACGGGCAGAAACCCTTTGCCTTTTGGCACAGAGATGGGAGTCAGACACACCTCACTGCCTGCCCCCAGTCTCTCCTTCCCCCTTGCTCTCCCCCTCCTTTCTCACCCACTCTGGGGCTCCCAGGCCTGCACCGTGTCCCATGCAATGCTCCCTTCAGCCATCACAGAACACTTTACACTGGTGAAGTGAATGCAGGCAGAGAGCTGGCAGCACCTCTGGCAGCTGCCAGCTCAGAAGGAGCAGCAGAAAGGTTGCCTGGGCATGTACTTTAACTCTAAGCGTCCTGGTTTCCCACAGATTGGTGTTTTGATGAACATAATGTTCTGTGAAGGAGTGAGCTATCACCAGGCAACATTAGCTCTGTGTTAACAAAAGGATTTGACATTCAGTTTAAGCCTGAGGACAATGCTGGCACAAGAATCAATTACCACAAGCTGGGACATGGGTACACTGAGGTTGGAAATTAGGAGTTTCCTACCTTCCAGTGCAAGGACCTGGAACAGCAGCAGGTGAGGCCAGGAGGCTGAATGTATTTTGGGACTGGAAGTCTCTGAGCAAGAGCATGCAGTGGAGCTGCCTGTCTGTCAGAGGCCAGGGGATCTCTCCTGGTCCCAGGATCACAGGATCAAAAGATCTTAGGGGTTGGGAGGGACCTCCATAGGTCACCAACTCCACCCCCCCTACCAGAGCAGGACCATAGAATCTAGCTCAGGTCGCACAGGATGGATCTTGAAAGTCTGCAGGGAAGGAGACTCCACAATCTCTCTGGGGAGCCTGTTCCAGTGCTCCGTGATCCTTACAGTAAAGAACTTCTTCCTCATGTTGAGGTGGAGCTTTCTGTGCTGTAGTTCATACTCATTACCGCTTGTCCTACCACAGGGTGCAGCTGAGCAGAGTCTGTCCCCTCCCTCTTGACCCCCAGCCCCTAGATATTTATAAACATTTAGGGATCCCCTCTAAATCTTCTCTTCACCAGACCAAGCAGCCCCAGGTCCCTCACAGGGCAGTGCTCCAGCCCCTTCATCATCTTCGTAGTCCTCCCTTGGACTCTCTTGAGTAGATCTCTGTCCCTCCCGAACTGGGGAGCCCAGCTGGTCCTCTCTTGTGCAAAGCAGGACGTTTTCATGACTGCTCTGCTCCTAGAGCAGAAGTCAAGCTGGGGTGCCCAGGGCTTGCCCGCAAATAGTGTTGGCTTCTGAGGCTGAAAGGCTGCAGAGAGAGCTGCAGGGCTGTAGTTACCCACGGAGCACAGGACCTGGCTGCCTGCAGCACGAGGACAGCTAGCTTGGAAATTGGAGAGGACAGCAAGTGACAGGCAGGCCCAGGACCCATTACCTCGGGTGACAGATGGGTGTCTTGGAGATCTGAGGGGATTTCTGATGAGCAGAAGAGGACAGCTTCACGCTGCAAGCCCAAGGGAGTGTGTGCCCATGTGAGCCAGGCACCTGGGGGGGTTGAGGCCAGCTCCTCTGCCATCTCTGCTCATCTTCAGCCCGGGCCAGAGAAGGCAGTCAGTTGGATGAATCATGGAATCCTTCCAGCTGGAAAAGATCTCTAAGATCATTGAGTCTGACCGTCAGTGTAATACCACCTTGGCCATGAAACCATGGCCCAGAGTGCCATGTCTGCAAGTTTTTGGAACACCTCCAGGGTTTCACACAGGGTGGCAAAGGGGAGGAGAGAAAGGGATGCCCCAGGAGCAGCTGGCAAAGAGAAAGATGCCAGCAGCTCTCCTCGGGCAGCCCCAGGCTGAGTATTCCAGTAAACCAGTGGCATTTGCCTTGAAGTCTTTCCTGCCTCCCTCAGTCCTGCCACCAGCCCTGGACACCAGCAGTGCTGGAACATGGCACATGGCTCCCAGCCACCTCTGCCTCTAGGCACCTGTCTGCACTCAGCTGCCCAAAGCAGAAATCCTTGCAGGAAATCCTTCACTGCCAGATGACAGTGGATTATATGAGCAGGGGATCAAACGGGAGTCATGGCGAACTCGGTGGCTGACAGGCTCTGTTCTGGTGTCTGCAGAAGATTAAGGCATTGCTGGGCTGATGTCTACGTCTTCCTCAGTGATGAAGGACAGGGGTTTCAAGCCTAGCTGCTGACTCATAGCTGGGAGGAAGAGAAAAGTGAACAGTGGCATAAAGAATGTCACTGAAATGCCTTGCATGTGTCAGTGCAGATAGTGCACTGCTGCCTGTGCTCCAGCTGGGCTGTTCAGGAGGCGCTTTCACTGGGAGATGACTTTTTTAAGAACGTGGGTCACTTACATGTAGAGCAGTTGCCTTTATCTGCAGATCCACTTCTAGAAAGAGTATCCTGGCCTATATCAGCAATAGTGTGACCAGCAGGACCAGGGCAGTGATTGTGCCCCTCTACAAGAAGTACACTGAGGAGGTGGAGCAGGCCCAGAGAAGGGCAACAAAGCTGGTGAAAGGTCTGGAGAACAGGGCTGGTGAGAAGCAGCTGAGAGACTGGGGTTGTGTAGTCTGGAGAAAAGGAGGCTGAGGGAAGACCTCATTGCTCTCTACCACTCTCTGGAAGGAGGCTGGATTCAGGTGGGAGTTCACTCTGTTCTCCCAAAAAAACGTGATAGGATGAGAGGAAATGGCCTCAAGTTGTGTCAGGGGAGGTTTCGGTTGGATATTAGGAAAAAACTCTTTACTGCAAGAATCACAGAATCATAGAATCAACCAGGTTGGAAGAGACCTCCAAGGTCATCCAGTCCAACCTATCACCCAGCCCTGTCCAATCAACCAGACCATGGCACTAAGTGCCTCATCCAGGCTTCTCTTGAACACCTCCAGGGATGGTGACTCCACCACCTCCCTGGGCAGCTCATTCCAATGCCAATCACTCTCTCTGTGAAGAACTTCCTCCTAACATCCAGCCTAGACCTCCCCTGGCACAGCTTGAGACTGTGTCCCCTTGTTCTGTTGCTGGCTGCATGGCAGAAGAGACCAACCCCACCTGGCTACAGCCTCCCTTCAGGTAGTTGTAGACAGCAATGAGGTCACCCCTGAGCCTTCTCTTCTCCATGCTGCACATCCCCAGCTCCCTCAGCCTCTCCTCATAGGGTTGCATTCCAGGCCCCTCAGCAGCTTCATCACCCTTCTCTGGATAACAGGCTGCTCAGGGAGGTGGTGGAGTCACCATCCCTGGAGGTGAGCAAAGGACATGGCACTTTGGGATCTGGTTTAGTGGGCATGGCGGTGCTGGGTTGATGGTTGTCCTTGGTGATCTCAGAGGTCTTTTCCAACCTTAGTGACCCTGTGGTTCCCTGAATCTATGATCTTTAAGAAACATGATTCTGCAGAAAGCAGCTCCAGTTGCTGATGTGACAATACCAGTGCTTTTTCCTAAGCCTAGATGCTTTTGGCCACCTTAGTGAGCTACTGAACCACTGGACAGCAGGGCACTACCCACAGGCTAGCCTGGCTCTCCAAGGATTCAGAACTGCTCCCTGTGAGTGCATGTCTGCAGACCCTTCTGAGACATGAGCTTGGTGTTTCAGCTTCCCCATTCAGTACTCATTCTCTGACTGCACTAACTGGCAAACTCTGCAAAGGTCTGAAATTTGACCTTCATCTAAGCTACATCACCTCCAGCACACGCTGCCTTTAGACCAAAGCTGTGGCAGGCAGCAGAGATGCAAGCTGCTGCTCCTGAGATAAGCGGAAGGATCAGGGGAGCTGGGTGAGTGCTCAGTCTAAACAAAGCCTTCAGAGTCCTAGCTGTCTTCAGACCCAAATTAACTTCACATATGCACAGGAAGAGGAGGGGCAATTTGCATGAGGTGTCACGTGGAGCTGCACGGGATTCTGCACGTTTAAACAACAAGCCACAAAGCACAGCCCAGGTGGGTGCCCGAAACCCTTGGTGCAAAGAAACTACATCTGACTGTCACAGCACAAGAAAAGGAAATGACAGGCAACACCCAGGATGCAAGGTCAGCTCAGAAGTTGTGAAACACCAGCCTCTACCTTCATCCACCACCCTGAAAGATGCTTGCATTCCTATCGTCGTGACGTGAGCATGCGCTGCTTATCCACCAGGCTCTTCTGGGGCAGACTCCATGCAGCGCTCCAGGCCTAGGGAAGAGTGACTGGGAAGCTGCCCAACAGAGAAAGACCTGGGGGTGTTGGTCAACAGCTAGCTGAAGATAAGCTGGGGTGTGCCCAGGATGCCACCAGCATCCTGATCTGGGGCAGCAATGGTGTGATCAGCAGGGCCAGGGCAGTGATTGTGCCACTGTACTCAGCACTGGGGAGGCCTCATCTTGAGTACTGGGTTCAGTTTTGGGGCTCTCACTACATGAAAGACATCATGGTGCTTGAGTGGGCCCAGGGAAGGGCAAGGAAGCTGGTGAAGAGTCTGGAGAACAGGACTCGTGAGGAGCAGCTGAGGGAACTGGGGTTGTTTAGCCTGGAGAAAAGGAGGCTGAGACCTCATTGCTGTCTACAACTCCCAGAAAAGAGATTGGAGTGAGGTGGGTGTTGGACTCCTCCCTAGTAACAAATGATAGGAGGAGAGGAAATGACCTCAAGTTGCACCAGTGCAGGTTGAGGTTGGATATTAGAAAAAATTTGTTGACTGAAAGAGTTCTCAGTTCTCTGGAACAGGGTCCCTGGGAAGGTGTTTGAAACCCCATGCCTGGAGGTGTTTAAAAGAAGCAGAGATGTGATGCTGAGGGATGTGGTTTACCACCAGACTTGGTCAAATTAGACAATGGTTGAACTCCATGATCTTGAAGGTCTTTTCCAACCAAAATGATGCTCTGAGTCTATGCCACTACTCTCTCCTCCCCCTTTGCATCCTTGGTTTCACCTTTGCAAACACTTTCCTCACGTGTCATCCTTTCTGCGCGTGGTAGTCTGAGTGACTTCTCTCTCACTCTGCACCACTGCAGGTGGTCCTGTTCTTGCCCCATAGTGGCAAAAGCCAGAGGCTGAAATATTAGCTCTGGGAGCCCAAGAGCAGACACTGACAACCTTATTCTTGGTAGTCTCAGTGTGGTGCTTATGCAGAGTGCAGTCTCCATGGCTTAGTTCTTGGTGCTTCTGTAAATCAAATGATGTGGCTTCCATTTTGCTGGCAGCAAAAGGGAACAACATCCTTTAAGTGGAACTGCATTATCCATTGGATAGCACATCAGGAGGGCTGAGGCCTTTAAACCTGCTGAAGAGACTTTCACCCTCTGACCTACATTTTAGGACAATCCTGCATCTCTGACACGTAGGCTGCATCCGCAGTGCAGCAGTGAGGCTGAGCTCTGAGGGCTGAGCCATGGACATCCACAATCTCATCTGCTTCCCTTCTCTTCAAGGGAGGACCCTCCTGCTGCTCTGGAGGCAGCTAGAAGGTCCAGAGGAGCTGGGAGAACACTTAGGCTAAACCTAAGTGCTTAGCAGTTCAGCTAAGCATCACCCTGGTACCCATGAGCTCCAAGAGCTTCACCAATCTGTAGATTGGATTGGATGTTAGGAGCAAGTTCTTTACTGTGAGGGTGGTGTAGCACTGGAATAGGTTGCCCAGGGAGGTGATTGAGGCCCCTTCCCTGGTGACATTCAAGATGAGGCTTGACAAGACCCTGGGTGACCTGGTCTAGTGGGGATGTCCCTGCTGACTGCAGGGGGGCCAGACTAGATGACCTCTAGAAGTCCCTTCTGGCCTGGACCATTCTATGATTCTATGATTTTTACCCAGCTCTATTTAAATGTCTCTAGGTCTAAATTTCCAGCCTGATCCCTTCCTCTGACTCTACTTCCTCTTCCTGCCCATCATTTCATCCTAGCCACCATTTCTGGTTCTGCTCTCAACCTGTCTTTTTCTGTCCTCCCCCATGTTCATGCTCTCTCATCGCTCTCTTGTTTAAGGCCTATGATCCAACAGCTTCAGCTACTTGTAATAAAAGAATGAGTAAGACTCCAGGGAAACCTTAGAGCAGCCTTCCAGTACTGAAGGGGGCCTACAAGAAAGCCAGAAAGGGGCTTTTTGCAAGGGCTTGTAGTGATAGGATCAGAGGGAATGGATTGAAGCTTGAGGAGAGCAGATTGAGACTGGAGATTAGGAAGAAATTCTTTCCAGCAAGGGTGGTGAGACACTGGAACAGGTTGCCCAGGGAAGTCATGAATGCCACTTCTTGCCCAGCCTGGAATTGTGCTTGGGATTGCCCTCACCCAGGTGCAGGACCTTGCACTTGGCCTTATTGAACTTGATGAGGTTGGCTTGGGTTCACTTCTCTAGGCTATCCAAAACCCCTCTGAAAGTCATCCATTCCTTCCAGCATGCCATTTCAGGCTTACATAGCTCATCCTGGTGTCACCAATGGGTCTGAAACAAATACCTCCACTGCAGGTGTGTTTAACTGGTGCACTTGTGTTGGTTGGTGACAATACTCAGCTGAAGTTTGTGTTCACAGAGCAGAAGCCTGGCTGAATTGGTTCTTCAGACACCAGCAGAGGAAACTCACCACTGCAGTTTGTGTTCACAGAGCACAAGCCTGGCTGAATTGGTTCTTCAGACACCAGCAGAGGAAACTCACCACTGCAGTTTGTGTTCACAGAGCACAAGCCTGGCTGAATTGGTTCTTCAGACACTAGCAGAGGAAACTCACCACTCCTTAGCTTAAGAAGGGCTCAAAAATCTTCCTCTCTCTAGATCACCTTAGCAAGGCTTGGCTGCTACCGACGAGCGTCACAATGCCTGTGCGAGCATCCTTCCTTAGGTGATCCTGCTGAGAGACCAACCTCCCTTCAGCCAGGCCAAGCTGTAGTGCAGATTTGACCAGTGCATGCTGCAGACATCAAACTGTGTTCCTCTGGCATTGGAAAAGATGAGTCACTTTAGGCTCATTTGTTCCTTGAACCCTTGTGGTATGTCCAGCAGCCAACAAGGCCTGGCCTTCAGACTAGCCTGGCTGCCCTGCAGCAGCTGCCCTGCTGCCACTGGCGCTCTAACTAGGGGCCACAGAGATGCGGGACAGGTCCCTGGAGCAGAGACTGACATTTGTTTCCCTGCCAGCTTCCTTGTGAGGATTGCTCTGAAGTTGGAGGTGGTTTTGCTTGCATTCTGGTCACTCCCAGGGAAAGCTGGGCTTCGGATCGATGTGGAATGCGTCACTGAACGCTCTATTACTCACTGAGGGCAATGTGCACTTGGAGACACGGCAGCCCTCAATGAAGATTCAATTCTGCCTCCGAGGATCAAAGCAGGAGTGAAGCAGGGGAACTACTTAACTCTTTTACACGGCACTGAAGTGAGTGGTTGCCTGTGTCAAGGCAATTCCTCGTGGCAGCTTCCACTTGTGCTCCTAATTAAATGGCTATATCCTTGAGCAGGGCACGAAGCTGATTCCATTCTACCTGAAGCTGTCCATCCCCTCTGCATCAAAGCTTACACCAGAGTTACTCCAGCTGGTCCACGCTGCTGTGCCCAGTGCAGAGCGCGCTCTGGAGGAGCACAGCAAGGCCCATGGTGCTTTCCCACCAGTGCCTTCATGCTCACAGTTGCCTGGGTTTGTATTCATAGATTCACAGAATGCTTTAGGTTGGAAGGGACCTTGAAGATCATCCAGTTCCAGCCCCCCCCCTGCCATGGGCAGGGACACCTCCCACTCGAACAGGGAGCTAAAGGCCCCATCCCGACCGGCCTTGAACACCTCCAGGCAGGGAACATCCACAACCTCCCTGGGCAACCTGTTCCAGTGTCTCACCACCCACACTGTAAAGAACTTCTTCCTGATCTCCCGTCTCAATCTGCCCTCCTCAAGCTTCAACCCATCCCCTCTCACCCTGTCACTAGAATCTCCTTTAAAAAAATCCCTTCCTGACTTTCTTGCAGTCCCCCTTCAGGCACTGGGAGGCTGCTCTAAGGCCTTCCTGGAGCCTTCTCTTCTCCATGCTGAACAGCCCCAACTGTCTCAGCTTGTCTCCACAGGGGAGGTTCTCCAGCCCTCTGATCATCTTGGTGGCCTCCTCTGGACCCGCCCAAGCAGACCTATGTCCTTCTTGTCTTGTGTGCCCCATAGCTGGACACAGCACTGCAGATGAGGTCTCAGCTCAGGTGAGCTGCTTGCCCAGGATGCTGTGGAGGTGCTGGGAAAGTAGGCAGGACTGAGACGAGGCTGGAAAGGTGGGAAGTCAACATGGGCAGTGGGAAGTGGTGATGGAAAGGGACTAGACTAGGGAGTCAGTGTTCTAGAGAGGCAGGAGAAGAAAGGGCAGCTCACGAATCTCCTCCTGTAAGGCAAAGAGCAAATCCTGGTGAAGAAATTGAATGTTTGAACACCTGCAGCCTCTGCCAAGAGAGCTTTGATTGAAAAACATCTGATGACAAACAAGTCAGCAGGAAGGGCTGAAGCTCTGGCTGGAAGAGGGTGAGGTTTCTGCAAGACATCTCATTGCACCAATGAGTACATCAATGAGTCTGGCATTTCAGCACAGGAGAGTTTATCATCTCCTCAGTCAAATCTCTCCAGCCTGCCCAGCCCCAGCTGCAGGTGGTTTGCTGGGGAGGATCAGGCAGAGGGAACAGGTGGCCAGCACCTAAAACAATAGGGCTAAGGGACTGTCCTCTCACACTTGGCATAGGGGCAGAAGAGGTGTGGGTCAGCCTCTCACACGTGGGTGTCCTGGGACAGCCACTCATGTGTCTGCTCTCCGGTGAGCCCCCGGAAACCCCATCCAGGGTGCAGGGTGCCATGTGGAGTGGTCTAGTCCTGCAGCAGGAGGTGGTCCTGCATCCTTCCAGTGGACAGAGACCCTGGGTAGAGTCCAATGTCAATTCTGGCCGGGGGAGCCTGCTCCTTCCTCCAACAGCAAGGCAGTGGATCAGGTACACCTCCAGTTCCTGAAGGACTCTGACAGCAGGAGCAGCCTTTCAGAGTGGCCGCCGGGTCTTAGGGCTGGTCTACAGCAGCTCCTCTGTGCCCACTCCAGCACCAGCCACCACCAGGGCTTGAGAAGTGGGGGAATTGCAGGAGACAAAGATGCTTAATTACAGAGCAGCCCTGGAAACCAGCAGCAGCAGCAGCAGCACTGTGGCCAGGAGGGGAGGCAGCAGGGCTGGAAATAGAAATTGCGGAGGCAGCCGCGGGGAACAGAGTGCGGGAGGCTCCTGTGCCTGCATCGCTCCATCTCCCTTCCTTTCCCTCGCAGCTTCTTGCACCTCTCCCAGCCACGCTGGCGGCTCCCAGCATGTGACAAGCTGCCCCAAAACATGGCTGGGAGGCAGCAGCTTACAGAGGCGGAACAGCTCCGTGGAACAGCTCATGAAAATGTGTGAGGAGGGTCAAAGGGCCTCAGGAAGACCAAGGCAAGAGGAGTACAGGGCCATATTATCCTTTCTACCCTCCAAGAAGAGACTGAGATGCCAGATGTCTGAGCTCCCACTCCACTGGGGTCTGCCCAGGGTGAGCTGCCTCTCATCCCACCCCGGTATCTCCATCACGTCCTCTTCCACAGCAGGCAGAGCTCTGCTTGCAAGCAGCACTAAGAGCTCTGCTTGCACACAGCACTAAGAGCTCTGCTTGCAGTATTTTGCAAAGATTTATTTAAAAATGTTGAAACTAACATCCCACAAGAATTGAATATTTCACCACGAGGAGAAGAGAAATCCTACAAAAAATATATATATCACAGCTCACAAGGGCAGAGGAGGGGAAAGAGCAAGACTGAGCACGGAAGCAGGAGAGAGGATGGGAGTGCAGAACGGGACCGAGTGGTGAAGGGAGAACAAGAGAGGGGAGAGTGAAACAGCAGGAGGGGAGAGTTACCTGGGAGGGGAGCGATGGCACAGGACAGAAGTAGCGAGTGGGAAACCTGTGGGAGAGGGAAACAACAGGAAAAAAGGAGCAGAGAGCCAGCAGTTGGTGAAAAAAGGGGAGCCCCACCTATGTGGTCTTCCCAGGGCAGGGCCAGGACTACGGTGAAACGTCAGCAGGGATGCACTCAGGGAGCTGGAGCGTGGCCCAGGGGTTTTGTGCTGCAGGGCTGGGCTCTGGGGCTGTGCTGTAGTTTAATTCAGAGCAGTATGAAGGTGATCGTGTTTGATAATTGCAGGGAATGAAAAAACAGCTCTTTTCTAAGCATTTTTCCTTGTGGGGAGTGAAGGGACCAGATTTGCAAGGGCACTTAGGTGCCATTGAGGAAGAGGTAGATAACCCTCTCTGAAGCCATGGGATGCTTGGCTGGATGTGAGTCCTTGTGAACTGGACCGGAGGAGCGTTGTGAAGTGCACGCTGGAGGTCTGCTCTCCTGCCTACCAGCCACAACTGAGCAAATAGGAAAGCCCAAAGTAGGATTTGGCCTTGTGGTCCTGATGCTCTGCTGGGTAACCAAGGGGAGACTCCAGCTCTTGTCCTGAAAGAATACAGGGTGGAGGGGAGAGGTTCTCCCTGAGACCTTCCCTCCTACCCACTGTGCTCACAGGGACCACCCTGGCATTAACAAAGCCATGTTCCCCCAGGAGCTCCCCACAGACACAGTGCCTTCAACTCACCTGGCCCGTCAGGATGTTCCCTCTTTGTAACACAAAAATCCTGGGCAGGCTCAGCCCAAGGCCATCAACATTTGCAGTTAGTTTTCCCACACACTTTTCTCTCTGTACATTTTTCACTGGAAAAAGTGAATCCAGATCTTTCTCCTCCAGTCACCTAGAAGACAGGGAAACCTGATGGGCTGTGACTGAAAAGGTGCAGGCCCCTGCCCTGCCCTGGTACTCGGTGCTGTCAACCTCTGTGTGTGCACACATTCCACAGACTACCGTCCTGGGGCAGGGAAGAGGCTGCAGGTAAGGTCTGGCTCCAGGCTGCGTAGGGGACAATGCTTTAGAAGGCTCCAGCCATGAAGAAAGCGGATCCAGTGAGATTGTTTATTGACTGGAAGAAGCTTGTGTGTCCACACGTGCTTGGACTGGTTTGTTCTGGGGACAAAATGTAGCAAAGCATCTTTGGGCAGCACAATGAAGTTGTTTCATGTATCTAACCTGTTTCCCGTGAGAGAGTGAACGCCTGCCATAAAGACATGGTTGGCTGGGAAAAAAATGGCCTTGGAAAAGATGGGCAGCAGCTCCGAGTGTCTGTCATTGTATGTGTTGCCCAGCTGCCCCCTTACTGCAGCATCCACGAAAGGCTTCGTTCCCTGGAGGTACTTTTAACAAAACCAGAGAGGTGTAAAAGAGGGGAAAAACCCAACCCAAGCCACCAAAATCAGATTTGTTTGTGGAGGCTCAAAAAAACCTGGCCAGCAGAACACAGGGCTTCCTTACATCGAGTGTTCACTACACCCTGCCACTTCCTTACAGACCTTCTCTTCATGCAGCATGTACAAAGGGAAAGTCCAAGGGCAGCCCTTGAAGTGGTAGAGTCTAAACTCTGGCTTTGTTTCAACAAGGGCTATTGATTAAGGAGCAATCTAATTAATCTGATCTGGAAGATTACTGAAACCATTCAAGCCATTGTAAACTGCCAGCAATAAGCAATGCAGCCTCCTGCAGACCACATACAGATGTCCTTCCCTGGTGCTGATGTGCCAGCAAGAGCAGAACAGCCCCGAGATGCCCTCAGCTGGTAGAGATGGCAGTGAGGCAGAACCAGCCATCAGCTGCCTCCTCTGTCCTGTCCATTTGCAGCTTGAATGTCCACCAAAGCCTTGAATGGAGCCTGAATAAAGAAAAGGCTCAGTGATAGGTGGATCTAGGGTAAAGCAATAGAGTATCTTCTGCTCTATGTGGAGACTCAACCTGTGCCTAGGCTTTAGACCTCCAGAGTGTTTTTCCCCCTACATCTCTCAGCCATTCTGTGCTTTTAATGAGACACCAATTTTATTTGACTTGTCCTTTTCTCCCAGTCTCTACTGGTTTACTGCAATTTACACTCTCATTGGAATGTCCTTCATGGTGAGTCAGATGTGGCCTGAGATCACCTAATTCAGCTGGGTACATAGGCACAACCAGGCATCCAGTGAAACTCCCTATAAAGAGCAGGCCTTTAGTGCAGAGATGAAGAGTGAAAGGTCCATTTTCTTTTCTCTGAGATGACTTTTGTCTGAGACTTTCTCTGGTGCATCAAGACCTTTAAATCCTGAGTGCATTTCCTGCCTCTTGCCACATCAGTCCAGCAAAGTGCTTGTACAACATAGGGGCAACTTTATCTATATCTACCTAATTTCAGCTCAGAGGCTGTCAAGGTGGGGCTTGTGAATAAATTCTCAGGTCTCCACAAAAGCCAGAGGAAAGCAGCTGTTGTCATTAAGCTGAAATTTGCATTTCACTCTTTCTCAGAGCCACGGCCAGGAGTCCATACACAGGAAGAGGCTGGGATGCATTGATCTTGCTCACAGAGCTAACTGGCAAGGTGGCTGCCTGGCCTATAGACCAACACAGCCCTGAAATATATGCTCAGGCAACTGCTTTGCACTGATATCTGTGCCATTGGTTTTGGTCCCCAACCAGCTGGGGTAACAGTTTTGGAGGTGAACATCCCAGCTATCCCCTTTCTCATGCCCTTGGTGAGCGCTACCTTGTGTGCTTCCAGTCACCTTGCATTCCAGGAGACATCAATCAGCAGCCGAGGGCAAACCTCTAAATGTCCCCAAGGTCAACTCTAAATTGCTCTTTGTCATTCCAGGAGAGTCAAGTCTGCTGCTTGTTGCCTGTGGCATGAGTATCTGAAGGCAGTTCTGCGCCACAGCTCAGCAAATGCCAGGTTCCTCAGCTGTGTCTGCACGCCATGCTTTAGCTGCTCCCGCAGTGTCCCAATGCACAAGAGCTAAACAACCTGATGGGCAGAGAGCTTCACCTCAGATTTTTTGAAGAACATCACCATATACTGGTGCTCCTCAGAAAAACTTTGCTGTAGAAGACTGGGGAGGTGGAGTGGGACAGCAAGGAGGCTCCAAGAGATCAAAACATTGGGAAAGCCAAAGGAATCTTTCCAACTTAACTGGCAAGAGAAGTGGTGGTGGGAGGAACTGAGAGGAAAAAAAACGAGGACAGAGGGATGAAGAAAGATGCAAACTGAAGAGTGAAAACAGAGTATTAGGCAGCAAGAAAATGGCAATATGTGAATATCGTCCATCTGGAGGGGGAGGTGATGATTCCTTAAAGGAAATAGGTTGCTGCTGGGGGACAGGTGCTGAGCAAGCCTCTTCTGCCCAAGCTTCACCTACCCTTGGGAGGTGTCAAGGCCTCAGGAACAGAAGAACCTGCAACCACCTGAGTCCCAACTCAGGGAAGACTGAGTCCCAGCAGGTAATTCTGCAGCCACTGAACTCCAGATGTTCACTTCAAAGCACACAACATGGGAAGGGACACACAGAGGGGTTAGGGCCCACAGGGACAGGGGTACGCCTTTCCACCTCACCTACCCCCAACGTCAGGCATGCACTGGTGGGAGAGCCACAGAGATCCACGTGTGTGTCTGCGTGTGTCTGTGTGTGTGCTAGGAGAGGAGCCAGGCAGGACAAGATTTCACACCACCACCAGCTGCCTTCCCTCCCACCCTCCTGCTCTCTCATCACCCTGTCCTGCGTGGGTTGGGGGAGTCCCCAACCTTCCCCCAGCAGGAAGCTAAGGAGGCCCAGCTCATCCACTTGCCCAGGCACATCCTGGTGGCATTGGTTAATCATGGTGGTGGGCAGATGTGGCACAAGGAGGTGGTTTGGTCCTGGGGTGGCAGGGGCAGCGGGAGCCTGCGCTCGCTGGCTGTGACAGGAGGGTGGATGGAGCCAGCTCTGCTTCTCCTGTGAGTGTCACAGGTTCACCAGTGGGATTCTGGGGGGAAAAAGGAATCAGAAATTAATTAGCAATAGGCACTTACCTTGCCCCACGACTCCAAACAGCTGGCACATTGTCCTGCCTCAGCCTGCCTTTGCCCCTGCCCCTCACTGCCCCTTCCCACCCCAGCTCACCAGCTACTCACCGGTTGAGCTGGAAGGCTGTGCTTTTCTTGTGGTCCCCCAGTTTCTCCACACCCTCCTGGCCCTGTCTGGCCTCCTCTGCCTTGGGTGTGGGGACCAGGGAGTCGCTGTAGGGCCCCAGGATGCTGATGGTGGTGGGGGAGAGGTCTGTGAGGGGCTGCTGGCTTTCCTGCTGCCTCCCACCGCCCTGCTGCCCGGAGTGACGCCGGCGCTTCTGATTACGGTCCCAGCTTTGGAGAGAGAGACAAGGGGTAAGGTGAAGAGCAGCCTCTCAGACACACCCCAGACAGAGGTTCTTGGGGTCTTGCAGCGTTCAGTGTTAGAGCCCAGCCAGGGCTTACAGAATGAGATCTGCTGCCTTGGGACAAAGGATTCCCAAGCCCACAGTCCTCCTGCCCACCCACCTGCAGATACTGGCATGGTGACAGCCTCCATCAGCCCCAAACTCTACTCACCAGAACTTGAATATGATCCCAGTGGCAACCAGGACAATGATGATGGAGATGGTGATGGTGATGTACAGCTGGGGGTCCACACCTGCAAGACAGATGGCGACACGAGGTGTGATGGCCATCCCCGCCAGTGACCGGTGAGCAGCAGTGCAAGAGGCGGTTCCTGCTGGGGCCCTGGCGTATTTCGCAGAAGCAGCTGCTCTGGCCAGGAAAGGGAGGGGTGAAAGGAGCAGAGGGCAGATTTACCTTCCCCCCGGGGCCCGAACAGGAAGGGCCGCAGAGTGGCTGGAGTCTCACGCAGGTTCAGCCCCGCGTTGTGCAGGAGCGAGTGGGAGTTGGGCTGCGCCGTTGCCATCCCGTGTGGCGACACGAAGGTGTATCCCAGCGGCGGGAAGCCTGGGTTGGCCGAGTTAGTGTCTCCTCCGTCCTCGTCTGACACTGTGGGGCCCCAAACAATGGCCCAGGGGTACTGGGAGGAAGGCATTCCGTCCTCAAAGCCCGAGGGGGTGGCAGGGCGGGTGCCCGGCGCCTGGCGCCTCAGCCTCATGACGTGCCGCAGCTCTCCTGCCTGCAGTGCCAGGGCTCGCTGGCGGGGCAGGGCAAAGCGAGAATCCCTCTCTGGCACTGAGGTCCTGTCCCAGATGCAAATGGGCCGCGGAGCTGAGGGACTCCGACGGGTGCAGAGAGGTCGAGCAGCCGCCGGGCCCCGAGAGCGAAGAGAGCAGACACCAGGAGGAGGGACGGCGGAGACCAGCAGGAGGAGATGCCAAAGCTGCAGGGAGTGGATGCAGGAGAGGCGTGGAGGCATCCTGCTGCAGGCAGGGGGGGAGGAAGGAGAGAGTTTTTCCTGAAATGTCCCTCCCGTTGAAAGGCCAAGCCCGCAGCCGCCGGGAGCAGCCTGCCACCTGCGTTCCTGTCGCCTTTCCGTGTTGCCAGCGAGTGCGGGAAGCTGTGAACCTACCAGGCACTGGGCTCCATCTCAGACGCAGCAGTGTCTGCTCAGCGGGGATCCTGTCTCATCTTCTTCACTGGGAACCAAAAAGGAGAGGTGTCGGTGTCCCCTCACCCGGCAGCGACTGCTCTGTCCCTGGAAGCAGTGTGTGCCACCGCGGGCGACCTCCCAGCCCCAGTGGGCACCCACTCCTGCACTCCATGCTGTCCTGCACAGAGGTGCATCATGCGCCTGACCCCGGTGCCACGAGGAGACACGAACCCCAGCACATGTGCAGAGGTAGAAGTGCAGCTTCCCCGTGGACTCCCCTATCTGGGGTCTAAGAGGAGAATTTGGCATCTTTGTTTGCTTATCACTGGAGCAAGTTGGACTCTTAATTCCTGTGCTTATTTGTAGTGCAGAGCATGCAATCCATTTATTAAAAGAGGAGGCGACTCATTCTGTGCCAGGGTGAGGGAGCAAGAGGGGAAGCACAAGAGTGAGAAACCAAGAAAGAGTGAATCAGGGAGAAAAGTCCTGCCTCACAAAAGCATTTAAGAGCAAAAGTGTGCCTATCAAATATTTGCTTTCCTCTTGGCTAGCATGGAGTTATCTTCCCACACCCCTTGTCCTAATGTTCTCTGCTCTGTCCCATCCCTCCCCTATTCCTCCCATTTCTCTCCCACCTCCCCTGGCCAAGCAGTAGGCAGCAGCAGTAGCACAGAGTAAGGGCCTGTCCCCTTGTTGGAGTTTTGCACTGGACACATGTCACCCTCTGGCATCAGTCTGGCAGTGGCAGAGCTGCCCTTCATACCTCTGCCCCTTCTCTTGGTTGGGCACTGCGCAGTGCCAGCTTTGCCTAGTGAGCTGTTATGGTCCTGACCCGTGCTTGCTTTTGCACGCACAGGCACATAGTCAACATACTCAGCTTCCTCCTTCATCCTAGAGGGGGAAAGGACAAATGCTGACAACTCCATGGTCATGCACTTCTGCACCTGCCAGGATAATGTGGTGATGCTGAGCGAGGGAGTCAACGCAGAGGCCAACTCTGCACTGCCAGCCCCCAGGCAGCAGCACTGCACCTCCTGGCTCCCAAGGAGTTCTTGTTGCCCTTTCCAGCTCAGCCCATGCCCTAGAGTAAAACTGCAACTCCTCCTCAGAAGGCTTCCTCTTGCTGAGGGAAGTGTCCACTGCATGCTGTGGTAAGGGGACTCGTGCCCCCACTGTACACCTGAGGAGAGGCGCTGGGAGAAAGGGCACCAAGAGTGAAGAGCTGTCTAGCTCCTGCTGCATTAACTGGGGATATTTTTAGTTTCCTTCTGTTAAATATTTAAACAATGCTCACAGAAAAAAAAAAAAAAAGGAAAGAAGAAAAGGAATTGTCGGCTAGTGCCCTGCCCTTCCCTTCGGGGCAGCAGGGATCTCTGGAGGGATCCTGAGATGAAGATGAGGAGAACAGAGCAGCTATTCTCAGCATTTCTTTGTACTTTGCTCTCGAACCCCTAAGCTTTGGAGGGGACTTGATATTAAGATGCAGCTCTGCAGGGAGGCAGCAGAATGGAGCAAGTTTTTTCTGAAGCCAGAGGCTGGTGAGATCTTGGCCATCTGGATTATGATCACGATGCCGTGGAAGATCATGTCTGGCAACACAAATCTGTGGCAGAATTTCTTTTGGGCTTTGAAAAGGGAGGGAATTTTAAGTGTCAGGGACCTCCTCATGTGAGTCCCCGGGCTAGAGAGCACACAAACTGCTCGAGTGCTTTCCAGGTGGCTTGGAGTGCCTGGGATTTACCAAGGGACAGCAGTTCCCTGGGGTGAAGAGCCTGTTCTGCCTGTGGCACGACATTCTGCTACAGCTCTGCTCTTCAGGGGCTGTTTTGCATCAGGCAACAGGAGGTGTGGATCCACCCTAGGAGTGGAGATCTTCTGCAGGTGCAGGTAGACCTCAGAGCGCATGTAACTAGCAGCACTCCTCCTAACGCAGATGGCTCCAGCAGCACAAACATGCTTGGGTGTAGGTGGGTAAGTGTGCGAGATCGCTCGTCTCACTGTGCTCTTCTTTGCTTCTCGGGATGTCTGACGACAGAGATCTTGCTGCACTTCTCAGCTGAGATTGTGAGCTCCAGCAACAGCACCCTCGGATGGTGGATTCCCAGGGTCTGGAGCCTGGGAATAAGAAACCCTACAGAGCCAAATCTTGAATTGCTTTCACTCCAAGCCGTCTGAATTTCAGCCCTTTGACACAGGTAACACTGTAACAGGAGCTGAGTGAAGGAGCAAGTCCCAGCGCTGGCCTGCTCATGAGCACATAATGCTTTGGAGGTGAAAACGTGGACATCAGGTGTCAGCCTCAGACCTCAGACACTGCTGTGCACAGGTTCAGCTGCCAATGGTGAAGAGCAGGTGACTACGAGTGCCCCTACCCGAAAGGTGGTGAGTGCAGCAAGGAGGCAATGGCAGTCAATCTCAGTTACAGAATCATGGAACCCTAGAATTGGTCCAACTATTCTCTAACTCTGAAGCTGAACCATGTCCTTCTGCATCACATCTCAGCATCTTTTAAATGCTTCCAGGGATAGGGATTCAACCACATCATTTGAGAACCCTTTCAGCCAAGAGGTTTCTCCCACACATTCTGGTTTACTAATCCTCTTGTGGCCAGAGCCTGACAGTGTGTCCTGCGTTAGCATGCACAGGTGAGGTTGTGGAGGGGTTGGGAGAAGCAGAGAGATGTCTCCCACAGCATGAACACCCTGAGAGCAAAGGAAGGTTTCAGGTGGACATGCTGGCTGATGAGGGCTGGTGTCCACTCTGCATGGAGCACAAAGTGTGGGTGTCCCTGTGGCTTATTGACAAAGCAGTAGCTAAAGCATGTCTGGGGAATCTGTAGCTAGCCACTGGTGGTGGAGATTGTGTCCTGGGCACAGATGCTGCCGTGTGAGAGGGCAAGTGTATAAAATGCCCTTCATTCAGCTCTGTACACAGCTCCTGGCATGGATGCTGAATAATCACTTAGGTCTTCAGAAAGGAGGAGGGGAAACCAAGGCTCATACTACCTGAACTTACAGATCACAGTTTCCACACACCTTACACTGTTTAAGATGCCTTTGTGTGCCAGAGCAGAGGGACTGCATGTCTGCACTGGTACCACATGGCTTGGCTCTTGCTTTCAGATCTGTTTCCCAGGTCTAATTGTGAGAAAACCAGCCGGGGCTACTCCCAGCATCCAAAGATGGACCTGTGTATTCTCATTGTAGGTAGAGAGCCTTCATCGCAGCATTCCAGCCCTTTGAAGCACAGATGACAAGAGTGTGAATGACAAAGCTGTTTCCCCTAGGGCACTTCATTGAGCTCCGTTTGTGAATCTTGGTGCCTGAAAGCTGCAAGTAAGAATGACACCACTTTTTGCTGCTGCATATGGACCTCAGTACTGATCCAGACCAGAGATCCCTGAGGGTTAATCTATTCAGAGATGCTCTCATCACATTTTCAGGATGGAAGCACGAATCCTGCTGCTGTTCCACATCTTCCTCTCTCTTTGTAAGTCTCCCGCAGCACAGACCCACCACTGCTGGGACGGGAGAGAGAAGATCTCAGTAGCCATGCCCCAAAGCAGGTAACCCACTTCACCAAGGAGGGTTGGAGATTTACATCCTAGCTACTGGCTAGGAGCAGAGCCTGCTGCACTCCTGCTCAGACGAGGAAACACAGGCTACACCCTGAATGTGCCACCCTGAGCTCCACTGTTTGGCTGCTACCATGCCCCTAGGAAGCTCTAGGATTCACTGCTGGTAGCTCCTTCTCTGTGTCTGGGTCTCTTGTACCCTGTGGTCCCAAAAATATATCCTATTGGGATATAACAGAGCCAAGGTGCAAGCCGTGCACAGGCAATGCCCACGTTGCAGCTCCCTCACATCAAATGCAAGCTGTGACCTGCTGTTGCAGAATGCTGAAGTTTGACAAATCCAGATGAGAAACAAGACTGTGAATGAGGAGGGGCACACATGCCAGCAGAAGTCACCTAGGCAGTGACCTGTTCCCAACTGCCTCGAGACTTCGTCTGGCCCTGTTTCTGACAGGGAGGCTTCAGCTCAATCAGAAGTTATGGGCTTGAAGAGGAAAGGAAATTGGTGAAATTCTCTGGCCTGTGCTCTGCTGTAGGTCAGGCTCAATGATCAAAATGGTCTCTCTGGCCTTAAAATTTGAGAGTCTCGCAGCTTTCTCAATGCCTGGCTGACATCAGCTCTGACTGGAGAGCAACTGAATGAAGCTGAGAACACACAAGCCATGTCAGTGAGGAGCGGGTAGAGTCTCCTTCCATCTGGGGATAGGAAAAGAGTTGCATCTGATTCTGTCTGGCTCAGCTGGCAGATGATGATCTATCTGTATTTTTGTAACATCTCGAGCTTGACTGCTGTGATACTGTGCCTCTAGGATTGAAGCTGTCTGCTCTCTGAGTGCTCCAGCTAGTTCAGAATGCAGCACTCTGTTTGCTCAGTGACTCGAGCTGCTGGGAATGCACCACCGTGCCCTCCTGTACCCCACATTGCCTCACCTTTGAGCACACAGTCCAGTTCAAGGTCTGCAAGCCAGCATTCAAAGCCCAGTAAGGGACAGGACCCAGTGACCTAAGCAATCAATCACCTCTCCTTATGCAGTGATGACCTCACATTCCGCTGGAACAATGAAATTGCCAACCGGTTTGGGAAGAGAGGGAAAGGATGGAAGAAGGGGAAAGAGGCTCATGACCCTGAGGAACAAAACATTTACAGGAGCTGGGCCAAGATTATGAAACTTACTGCTGGCTGAAATACTGCTTGCCATTAAGCAACCCCGCAGTGCCAAGAGCTTCATGCAAATCCTTGCTTCGCCCAGCTCCCCCTCCGCAGCGATCCCGCTCGCAATAGTCATAAAAAATAACCAAAACAAACCTGAGGAGGAGCCAGCCCTCCTGGCAGAGAAAGAACACTAGGCTGGCCATCATTTTTTAACTCCCAGTCAGAATTAAGGGTGATGGTGATGACTACTGATGCAAGACTGTGGTGTGGGACTGTGAAACCTAGCAGCTATCTCCAAGAATCAGGCAGAGCAAGTTTAGGTGCCGGTGGTGAGCCCCCCACATGCTGTTTGTTGCCCCAGACACACCACGCCTGTATTTTTTCTCAGTGGCCATGAAGATCTCAGAGTTCATGGTCCAAGAGGCAGAGATGCAGTCCTTACTGGTTTAGTAGCAGAAAGCATGAACCCCGGTGCTTGTGGAAAGGGGTTACGTGTCTGTCCTGCTGCATTTGGCTAGGTGGAGATGGGTAAAGGGAGGACTCCCAGAGCAGTTGCTCCAGGGAGCTAATTCTGCTGCACTTGGGGGAGTTTCAGCAGCTCAGAGTGTGAATGCTGGTACCCTGCGGTGAGCGAAGCCAAGCTCATCTGGGGAAGGAGTCCTCACTGTGCATGGGGCCAGGGCCCACAGCTTACACAGAGGGCTGAATTTGGGGGTTTGCAGTCTGAACGCAGTAGCGCGTGTCAAGGCTGCTCTACTTGGTGTCTGAAGCTGAGAGGGTTGGTGGCAGCAGTTGGGAGAGGCTAACGCTGCTTGCCCTGTGTCAGTGAAGGTCTTGCAGCGTTTGGTGAGCACCATTGGGAATTCCTATGATAGGGTGCCAGAGTGAGCCTTTATGGGATGAGTATGGAAAACCCAGTCTGAGGCAGAATCCAAGGCTGGAAGGGCGATGGTGCATTTGAACATTCTGTTAGCTAAGAAATGAATGTGTGAAGCCCATCAATAGTCCTCTGAGCCTAAGTCTCCCTGCATTTGGGAACTGTAAATGTGGCCCCATTCCAAGCAGCAGCTCTCTAGGATGCCAGTCCCCTGACATCTAGTGCCTGTCTGCAATACATGTCATGAGTCTGCCAGTCTTCTGACTCCCAGTTTCCTACTGTTCCTGGGCATCTAGGTGCTTCAGCTGCTGAATCTCCATGTATGAATCGCTCTCTCTTGCACCATGCACCCTTGGCCAAGGCAGGAGGAGGTACTGACCCCTCCGTTTCCTTTCTCCAGCTGCGCCAATTTGGCTGAAGTCGCCTTTCCTCAGTGCAGGCTCTAGTGCTCCAGCACAACAGGTCTGTGATGGAGCCCAGAACTGGAGGGCAAAAGGCAGCGATGCCTCGGCTCTGCTCCCCCCCTCCCTGCCCTCTTGGGCATCCCCTGCCCCAGACTGAAAGAAGAAGGGTTGAGGGGGAAAAGGCAACCATCTAGAAGGAGGCAGAACACCTAGATGGAAGAGGAGAAAAAAAGAAGGGGGGAGAAAGGACGCAGGGAAGGAGACGGGGAGAGGTGACTTGGAGACAGGCACGAATCCTTCCTTACCCCTCTCGCCTGCAGCCCCATCCCCACCCCGTCCCCCAAGCCCGGGCTGAGAGGATGAACTTACCTTGCTGGGAGACGAGTGGGGCGCAGCCGGGGCGGCGAAGCAGGGGGCTGGAGGAGCACAGCTGCTGCTACCCGTACCTCTCATGGCCAGGACGAAGGAAGAAGAGAAGGAGGAAGAGGAGGAGGAGGAGGAGGAGGAAGGTTTGATGAGGCTGAGCTCTGGCTGAGGGAGAGGGAGCAAGAGATGCCTTGAAATAAACAGCTGCCGAGCACTGGTCCAGCCCCTCTTTCTCTCTCTCCGTCTCTGTCTCTCTCGCTCGCTGCCTCCCGTTAACCCCATGACTGCTGGCACGGGCGCGTCCGGCACCGTGGCCCCCGCTGCAACCCGGAGGAAGCACCGGGGGAGTCGGGTGGGGGGCAGCGGACGGGTTCCCCACCCCCGGCCCGGGAACCCCCCTTGCCCCGGCAGCCGGGTGCGAAGGCTCCTCCCGCTCCCTGCCCGCCCGCGCTGAGCTCCCGCAGCCCCGCGTCCGCCGCCCGCCGGACCTGCCCCCCCGCCACCGCCGCTGCCCGCTCGGCTCGGCTCCGCTCGGCTCCGCTCCTCTCCCCCGACTCCTCGGTTATTTCGGGCTCTTCACAGGAAGCGATTTAGGTTGCCATGGAGAGAGGGTGTCTCCAAGGGACCCGTCGCTCCAGCTCGCTCCGGCGAATGCCACCCCCGGACGGGTCTGTCCTTAGGAACGGAGGCCCCCGCTTCCCCCCCGGAATCCGCTTCCCTAGGGCTTACCCCCGCCGCAGTCCCCTTGGGGAGATGTCACCCCCACGGCCGCCCCTCGCCGCCACGCCGGTCCCGCCTCCCGGTCCCTGCATCCCCGCATCCATCATCCCGGGCTCCAGGGTACCCCTGTGAGCCGTGGTACCGCAGGGGTGTGGGGGAGTGGGAAGGAACAAGGGGATGCTCCCGAGGGGGCACGGCCTGGGCGGGAGGGCAGCCGGGTGCAGTCGGGGCTCATGGCCAGAGCCGAGCCGCCCACGCGTGGCCCGGGTGGGAGCACACGGTACTGTGGGAGCAATGAGGGAGAGCTGCCCAAGGTGAGTTTCCCCAGCAAGAGATCGCCCAGGTCGTTTGGGGTCGTTCCCCAAGCGTGTCTCTGCCCAGGGATCAGTGGGATGCGTCTGGAAGTGGTAGGGATGTGGCAGTGGAATTGAAGACAGGAGCCGATGTGCCTCTGAGAGGCCGTGTGTTTTACAGGGAAGATCTCCCTCCACCATCAAGCACCAACCAGAAAGCAGAGTCCAAATCAGAAGGGAGCAGCTGAGCAACCAGCGGGCAAGAGAAGAAAGTCAATGACAGAAAGACAGTTTCCACTTCGGGGTCTGAAATATGAGGGAGCAAGAAAGTAATTTCCTCTGATCCTCAGAAACAATCAAACTTTTCATCATAAAGCGATGAGGAAAAACTGTGCCTGGCCCTGGGAAAAAAAAAAAAAAAACAACAAACCAACAACCAAACCACACAAACAAAACCCTAGCAACAAATAGTAGAGATAGCACTGAGTTGTAAAGCAGCCTGCCACTGCATCAGGAATGGGCGTAGGTGACGAATGGACAGACAGTACCAAATCTGAGCACGGCAGGATGCCTGGAACAGATCGTGCCAACTTTGGACAGGCACTTGAGGGGGCTGGGTCCATTGTTCTGCATCAGGCCTGCCGTGAGCGAGCTCCTGCCCTGATGAACCAGGCTGATCTGAGCTTTCCTGTGTCAGGACGTTTGAGTCTTGGGAGTGTTTTTGTAAGCACGTTTGGGAGAGTCAACAGGTTTTTCATGTGTTTAGGAGCAGTGACATGCAGTGGCACAGGGAGGTGGTTGCGTTGAGGCTCGTGGTCTGTGGGAGGTCGGGACACGGCTGCTGTCACAGTCTGGGTGTGTGTGAGGCGCAGCGTCATTGTGTGCCAACAGGCATGCACATGCCTGAGCCCCCTGCCTTTTGTCTCCCTCGTGTACACAGGGCTTTATAGCTCAGCTTATCCAGGCTTTGGTCGCATTTTCCAGCCTTTTCATGCCTAGCCCTCCGGGGACTTGTACAAAGGATGTCTGCAAAGCCTGCTCGATGAGCTCTTGCACACTCACTCCAGAACCCACCTGCGCAGGCATTGGCTGGGGACGCGGTCAGCATTCAGCCTGCCTTGCTCCCTGAGCTTCTCCTCCTGCCTTCTCACCTGGAGTGAGCGGGAGGCAGAAAGCTCTGGAAGGGGCTACATCAGCCACATGGGCTCTTTCTGACCTTTTCAAGTTCTGACAAATGTGTTTAGTATAATTGGGAAGCACAAAACAGATGAGAAATTTCAACTGGGGAAAGGTCAGTTAAAGGGCGAAAATCAAAATGACGCAAACACTAAAAATCCCCCTGAAGAGCAAAACTATAGAAGGAAGCAAAAGGAGTCAGTGACAGGAGAGAGAACAGGGAGGAGCGTGTGGTAGGGACCAAGAAAATCCTGGAACGTGTGGGGGCCAGTCAGGAAAGCCTTTGAGGTGACAGGAATTGTGAAAGCGAGGACTGATGTCACTCTTACATCACTGACATGATATAAAAGGAATGGTTTGTTTGGCTTGGAGCTCAGGTTAAGACAAGCAGAGGCACTCTGAGCAGGGAGGGCTCAGGGGAAAGCTGATGTGGAATCACAGGGGAATTTGATGAGAGAAGTGGAATCAGGTGGGCTGATGGAGGAGCAGTTGGGTAGCTGTGGGCCAAGGATACCAGAGTGACACTAAGTCACTTTACTAAGTGTAAAGGGTTACTGTGAAGGAGTTAAAGCAAGGGGACAGAGGACAGAAATGTAAAAAATATCTCTGTTTGGCCAGGATTTGGACTAGGATCAGTGTATGTAGTGTGAGGACAGTGATCTCCCCTCCTGGGCAGGATATGAGACTGTTACTGCTCTCTGGCAGAACCACTTTTAACTCACTGTGTACGGATCATTTACACTCAGGAGTCCCGAGGCCACATGGCTCATTGCTGCTCGATTTAGCATTGTTTCCTAAGGGCAGAGAGACCCGTGTGGTTGCCCTGCTATCTGCAGAGGTTTGTCTGTCTGTCTGTCTTTTAGCTGCCATGGGTTTGACAAAAAGCCCAGAGTCCAAAAGACAAATAAACTCCAGTAAGTTGTATCAGAACAGGCAGCCTGACAAGGGAGAGATGCTGTCAGTGCCTGTGCTGGAAGAGAGCCCACAGCCATGCTGCTGGGCAAAACCCCACAGATCAGAGCAATCCAGCCAGCAGGCCAAGGAATTAGCTTGGAGCAGAGGAGCCTGGGGGTGACCTCATTTGTATTTATAACGATATGAAGGGCAGTGTCAGGAGAATGGAACCAGGCTCTGCTCAGTGATGTCTGATGATGGGACAAGGGGCAATGGGTGCAAGCTGGAGAGGAGGAGGTTCCACGTGAAGGTAAGGAGAAACTTCTTCATTGTGAGAGGAGAAGGAGTGTGCCTGGCCCTGGGAAAAGAGGCTGTGGAGTCTCCTTTGGAGACTTTCCAAACCCACCTGGATGTGTTCCTGTGTGACCTCCCCTAGATGATGATGCTCTGGCAGAGAGGTTGGACTGGATGGGCCATTCCAATCCCTAACATTCTGTGATTCTGTAATACAGGGAAAGCTGTGCAGGTTAGAAGGTAGTGGAGGAGGAACGTCATGACATAGACTGCAGACCAAGGGGAAAGGACTTGAAGATCTGGCAAGAGAGTCCCAGCTGAAGGCACAGCAGTGAGAAGCACAGGAAATAAATTCATAGAGAATCCAGTTTCCTTGGCCCTATTGTTCAATGAACAACTGGTTAATAAGCTCTGAAATATCAGAGACATCCCAGAAGACTGGCAGAGAGCTGTGCCATGCCAGTATTTGTAAAGAGCAAACAGAAGACCTGGAAGTTTCTGGGCAACACCACAGAGAGCTCATATGAGATTCTCCAGTTAATGCCAACCAGCCTGATTTGGAGGAAGCCAATGCTGCTGCATAAACTTATTTTGTTCTTGTCAGTCTTTGATGTGACCACAAGTTTGTTTGGAATAAGTGATGGCTTAGATCTATCCAGGCTTCTGGAAGCATTAATATCCCAAAGCATGCCAATGAGAAAACCCCACAGAGCAGGAAGTGAAGTGAGCTGGTTAGCTCACCTGCAAATGCAAAGGAGGTCGTCCTTGGAAGCCCACCAGTGAGTGACAGTGTTCCTTCCGTGGATGCCCAGGAACAAGCCCTGGGTCAGGTATGACTCACTGCTGTATTCGGTGCTCAGTGAGCAGATATAGCTCATTGTGACACAATTTACTGAGGACACTAATATTGTTACAGGGTTAAAAATAATGAGGCTAGCAGCAGCACAGAATGACCTACTGCACTTGGTAAGGTGGTCATTCTCATAAAACGTCTTGCAGGACAGTTAGGAGCAAATTGTGCAGCCATGAACAGGGAAAAAAAGCTGTCAATATCTGCAGAGAGGAACTTCCAGTCCTGCAAACAGGTGATCTGAAAAGGAATCTGTGATCTGACCAGGCTGAAAACCCGACAGCAAGCCAGCGAGCCAGGCTGCAGCAATGGGTCTGGAGTGACTCCTGGCCGTGTGAAGGCAGAAGTGAGGAAGGAAAGGAGAGGATTAAACCTCTGTCTGTGTCGGGGTTGAGTCCAGTACTGGAAGCCTGTGTGCTACTTCATGCTCCATATTGTAAAAATAACTTTGAATCAAAGGTGATCCGAAGGCTGGAGAGCTCAGTAGTTTAAAGAGGTCAACCTGTTGGAGGTATCAAAAAGCAGAGCCATGACTTGCTTGCAGTAGCACTTCCTTCCTGGAGAAAATCCGACAGGCACTCTGGCAAAGAATAACAAGAGCCAGTCACTGGAGAGTGATTAATCACAGAAACAAACTACCAAGTGAAGTGCAAGATCTTCTGTCTTCTGAAGTCTTTGAATCACGGCTGGAGGCCTGTCTGGAAGACAATTCACGGTCAGCAAAATCCCGAGGGCTGTGAGAGCAGAGTGGAAAAGTCACCGTGCAGTTACCTTCTGTGTAAACTCCTCTGTAGGCAGGTGCTGGCAGGCTGCCCTTACATGTAACTTAGGTACAGGTCTCATGACCTGTGTGCATTAGCCCAGCGTAGGTTCTAGGGTTAAAAGGCTTCTGGACTGTGTTTGTATCCAAGTGTCTCACCCCAGCCTCCTTTGTCCTTGCAGTGTTTTTGTCTCGGAGCCTCTGCTACACACAGTTGTGAGAAATCGCCTCGGAAGATGTGACCTCAGATACATTTGGAGAAAGGCTGGGGGAAAGGTGTCATCAGTGTTTGACAAGTTGCTTGGATTCTGTGGTGGTGAAGAGAGAAACCTAGGATGAGGCAGTAGAGCTCCAGGCTTTAAAGTGGGACAGAAAGCGCATAGGAAAGAAGGTGGATCCACATCACGAGGAGAATGGAAGCTTCTTTCTGGAAAGATCAGAGCAAGATCAGAAGAGAGGGATGATGCTAGAGGTTGTTACAGGGAGATCAGAAATCCCAAACATTCAACAACAACACTGCAGAAGTCCCTGTGTCACCAGATCCATCTGAAGATGATGAAATGCTTAAAGACAGCTTTCAGCTGCACTTCTCGCCTCCTACTTTCCGCTCTTTAGTTTACATGAAAATCACATTTCACAGTTTCCCTGTGACCGTAAAGGCAGGCGTTTGCTTTGTGAATACCCTGGAAGTATGGGAATTAATGCCTCCAGGAGTCTGCAATTTCATCTCAACCCCCAGCTCCCTGATCGGGGGACAAGGCAAAGCCTTTGCTAAGTTAAGGGAATGTAACGCTGCGCTCTCAGGAGGGATGACGTAGTCCAGGAAAAGAGCAGCCTTCCCCTTTGGAGTGCTCAGCATCTCGTTCAGACAGGGCACCTTAGTGGGCTCTGCCCTCGTATTGGCTCTATGCAGGAGCAGACAAATATGTGGGGACCCAGCACAAACACAAGTTGGACTGGGGAAAGAGGACAGACAGAGCATCATGTAGGCAGGATTCTTGGGCTGCCTGGCTTTATCTGACTAATAATGAAAGGCAGCAAGTGTGTCAGGGAGTGTGAGAGAAACAGATCAATAGAGAGATAAAACTGAGATGGGAAGAGCTGGTGAGGGGGTGGGGAGTGGAGTAACAAACCACCACAGATCAGTCGGGCTATGTTTGAACCTGATTTGAATGCACCCTGTGCTGGCCTAAGCGAAGAGAGCAGGTGTAGGTCTATGGTGAATCAGACCTACATGCACAAACAGAGAGGGAAAAGTAAGATGGAGACAGTCCTCTGGCTCCGGCTGCCCTGCAGCCTGCCTTCACAGCTCTGACTCAGCCTTGTAAGCACTGTGTCTCCTTGAGTCCTCCTTGCTAGCTCTAAGAATACAGACTGATAGCCTTTCACCACAGCTTTGGGCCTCCAGCACAAGCTGACCAGGGAAGTCCTTTTGTTCAGCTCAAGATTTTTGAGGCAAATGAAACTGAGACATCCCAAAGGAAAGGGGACATTAGAGCATTTATATATCAGCTCTACCAAAACAGGGCCAAGGCTTCTCTTGTCAGGACACCTGTTTGCCTCTCTGGCCCGGGCACTCAGAAACAATTGGTTTCACCTGCCTGGAATTAGTTTTGAGTGACCTCCACCTAACTCTTGTGGCACGACCATTAACATTAGAAACTTGGGTTTCCACACTGACCATTGCTGTCCATACTGCTTCCTTCTTCTGTTAGTAGCCTCAGCATGGAGACCAAGCACTGAAGGAGCCTCAGGGGCTTTTCAAAAGAGCTCAGAACATCTTCTCCCTGGGAGACACAAGGACCTAACTCCCCAAGGCAGCCAGGGGTTGTGTTTTCTAGCTCCAAAATTGTGCTTGGAGCAGCATTCTAAAACTGTGTTTGGAGCCATCCAAAAGAGCCTTCTCTACAACTCAGCCACAGCAGTGGCCTGAGAACTAGAGCCAAAGCAAGTGACAAGAAGAAAGTTACTGATATTGGCAATGAAAACCTTAACCAACATAGACTTTTACCCAGATGAAGACTTCAGGATGCTGCGCTTATTTCAGCACATTACACTTGCAGAACGGTGGCCAAGCAGAAGCCAACTGCTCTTTAGTGTGTGCTGAAGTGATCAAGCTGAAGAGCAGTTCTCTTGCTGGCAGCCACCAGTTGGGAGTGCAAACTTGCTCTGACTGCACTACGACTTCAACATGCTAAAACCATGTTGCCTGCACACGCTATGTTGGGCTCCATCAGTTTGTTGCCTCCTTTGCTTTCCTGAAAAACCACCCCTGGTTCCTGAAGAAGCCATCTGTAAGGAAGTTGGTACTAGACTGGAAACGCTTGGCCCAAAAGCTTGATGGTGCTTACTGAAACAAATGTCTGCTGACTGCACTCCTGCCAGTCCCCCTCACAACTCACCTCTGCCTACCACCTGATTTATACACCACGAGAAGAGCAGCGAAGGTGGTTTGTTTTTTCTAACAAAACGACCCTCACTTTTCAGTCCTACCACCATAAAAGCAGCTTTTCCACCTAGCATCAGGCAGTGTGCCCTCAGTGATGCCTCCTGATCACATTACACTAACTCATTTGGCCATGAAGAGCTACTTAACGTATACCATAAACATTTCTATCCTCGAGGAGTGTTTAAACTGTCTTTTTATGGCCATACCCTGCCTGCATCGGGGATGCATTTCTTGACAAGTGTGATGGTTAATGATTCAGCAGATAGTAAAGCAGTTTTTTGCATAAAAATGGATTCAGTAGGAGAGCAAACACGTGCAGGGATTTAAGACATGCACAGCTTAAATACTTAAGTATGGTGCTTGCAACATAAGATATTTTACATTTCCATATTCCTAAAACACTGCCCAAAATAGTGAGATCTTAGCGGTGTGACAGCAAAGCAGAGTGATGTGTAGGCACACACGAGGTATTCTGTGCATCTCCTTTAATTCTGGTGTGGATGTCATTGAAGCAGAGAAAGATACGGTGCCTGTACATGTTCTCGTCAGTTGTTCTGATATACTGCACGGATAAAGAGCAGATGTTCACCAAAATGCATGGAAGGACCCAGAAACATGTGGGTCACATGGCAGCTGTGACCATCTACGAGCTGCCGCTTCTGGGACACATTTTAGCACGACTGGGTGGCTCGGGGGAGGTTTATGACTGAAGATGGGTGGTGGAGAACCACGAGTAGGTGCTGGTGGGGAGCCGGGCACGGCATGGAAACAGTGCTGGAAAAGAGAGACGACAGCCAGCTGGTGCCCGTGCCCAGCACGGCCAGAGCTGGTGACCAACCAGTGGCCACCGGCAGCCCGGTGGGAGGCTGCACACCGGGCAGCTCCCCTCAGCCTGGGCATGCCCAGCCGCTGCTCTAAGCCCAGGATCGCGATCTCTGCGACGCCAGGGTCATGGGGACACACCCCTCCTGCCCGGGCCCCGGGGAAAAGAGGGCAGGGGGACGCGCCCCAAGGGATGACCTAAGGGATGGCTACCCCGCCCAGGAGACCCAGCTTGCCCGGCCAGGCCAAACCCCAGGAGCTGCCCAGGCTGAGGCATTAGCGGGCAACCCGCACCTGCGCCCTCCACGCCAGTAGAGAAGAGCGGCCAAGGAAAGCGGCGCCGCAGCGAGGCGACGAAACGCCACTCCGGCCGGTGGCACCCACCCCGGCCAGCAGGGGGCGTCCTGGCGGCAAGGCCGACCCGCCCCCCGGGCCTTCGGTCGACCAATGAGAAATCGGGGAGGGCGGGCCGTGCCGCTGTCTTCTCCAGTGGGATGCGGGCAAAGGGCCGTGAGGCCGGAAACGTCATCACCCGGAAACGGGCGCTCTTGCCACGGCCGTGTCATAGAGAAGTTCGGCTGGGCCCGGGGCCTTGCGTAGGGACGAGCGCGGTGGGGCCTGAGCCGGCCCGGGGGCGGTGGCGGTAGCGGTAGCGGTAGCGGCAGCGCCATGGCGGCCGAAGGGAAGGTGACGGGGCAGAGCCAGGAGCAGTTCCTGCTGCTGGCCAAGGCGGCCCGTGGCGCCGCCCTCGCCAGCCTCATCCACCAAGTGCTGGAGGCCCCCGGCATCTACGTCTTCGGGGAGCTGCTGGACATGCCCGCCGTTCGGGAGGTGAGACCGGCCCGGCCCGGCCCGGCCCGATTCCCGCGGTCCGGCCCGGGCTGCAGGCCTGCTGGGGCCCTGCCCTAGGCCCACGCTGGAGGGCAGCGCAGAGCCTGACCCTCTGTCCCTGCAGCTGGCCGACAGCGAGTTCTCCCCTGTTTTCCGTCTCCTGACCATCTTCGCTTACGGCACCTACGCGGACTACCTGGGTAAGGCGGGACCCCGGGGCGGCGGGGGCACAGCGTGGTTCAAGGGGCCTTTCCCTTCCCGGTGGTGGGGTCCCTCGGTGTGGAAAGCGTGCCAGAGCCGCGAACCGTTGTAAAGCCTCGCCCAAAACGCCCTCCGCTTCGCACCGAGATCGGCCTCAATCGCTAGGGCCCGACAGATATGTGGTGATTTAGAGAGGTATCCACGGGAGTACCTGACCGTAATTGGTGCTACCGTTTGCCAGCAGTGGGGGAGATTGCCAAGAACATCTTGACAGACATTTTTGAGGAGCGAGAGGAAGGAATTGGGTACCCACTGAAACGTGCAGACCAGCATAAATAAGTCACTGGGACAGCTGGAGAAGATGACTTGAGGCTCAGGGGAGGAAAGGTTGCCCAGAAAAGGCCTTAATAGGAGTGGCTTGGTGAGACAAAGCATTGCTTGGAGGATTGGTGTGCAGATGCTTTAAGAAAGGGGTATGGTGTAGATGCTTCTGTGCAGCGCTGGGAAATGGCAAATGTGGCATAAATTCTTCTGCCTTGTTCTTTTTCCTGACGATAGCTGAGGCAGCAAACCTCCCTCCCTTGACAGAGGCTCAGAAGAACAAACTGAGGCACCTGTCAGTCGTCACTTTGGCTGCCAAAATCAAGGTAGTGGTCCTCTTTTTCCCCAAATTCTCCTTCTGCTGGGATTACCTCATGCTAGTTACTGTCGTGGTTCCACAGTGCATCCCCTACTCGGTGCTGCTGGAGCAGCTGCAGCTGAAGAACGTGCGGCAGCTGGAGGACCTGGTGATTGAAGCCGTGTACGCAGACGTGCTGCGGGGCAGCCTGGACCAGCGGAACCAGCGCCTGGAGGTGGATTACAGCATCGGGAGGGACATCCGGCGGGAGGAGCTCAGCACCATCACCCGCACGCTGCAGGAGTGGTGAGGACAGGTCCCCCGCTTCTGACATCCAGAAACCTCCAAAGGTTGCAGAAGTGGCTGGTGGCTTCTCCAGATCCTCTGTCTTGCTGGGGGTAGTTTTGTGATGTGCTGTACTTGATCTTTTCCCTTACTCCCAACAGAAAGCAGTTTTCCAAAAACAGTTTTCCAAGTTCCTCTCTTTGTTGCTAGAGGGATGCTGAGGCCACAGCAGCATTTGCCCTGGCTGCTGGCAGAAGGCTTTCTGAGTGCATCTCTGGAACTCCTAACCTAGTGTTGCTCTGTTACTTGTCCCTTTTGCAGGGAGTAGTGTGACTACGTTACTGCATTGGGCTCCTGTGTCTTCCCTGCCGCCTGTGGCTGTTGCCTTCCAGTCTTTCTTAATGGTCATGTCTCTTTCAGTGCTGTGTAAATTACAAGGCCCGTTCACTTCTCTGTCTCCTCTGCAGGTGCCAGGGCTGCGAGGTTGTCTTGTCAGGCATTGAAGAGCAAGTGAGCCGGGCCAACCAACACAAAGAGCAGCAGCTGGCACTGAAGCAGCAGATAGAGAGTGAGGTGAGTGGGCTGAGGGTCGAGTGGCCAGTGCCCCTTGCTTTAGAATTCCCAGAACCAGCACCCTGTGGTTGTTAGGGGCTTTGCTTAATTTGCTTAAGTAAGGCATCACCTGTTGTCTAGGCCAGACGTCCCCAAGGGAGTTGTGCCTGAAGAGAAGTCCTAAATCAGCAGCGCTCTGCAGTGCAGAGCCTCTGGGTGGCTGTTAGCTCTTGTTTGACATGAGCTTGCAGATCTTGACTGCAGGGCTTGCTTTGAAAGAGAGCAATGAAACCTCCCAATTTAAAACAATCCAACCAACCTAATGCCTTTGGAAATTCCTTGTTCTTGCCTCTCTGCTGTTGCAGGTGGCAAACCTGAAGAAGACCATCAAAGTGACAACAGCAGCTGCCGCAGCAGCCACATCCCAGGATCCGGAACAGCACCTAACGGAGCTCAGGGAGCCAGCCCCTGGCACCAACCAGCGCCAGACGAGCAAGAAAACTTCTAAAGCCAAAGGGTGAGGAGTGAGGGCAAACAAATGGAGCCAGTCTGTGTGCTCAGGAGGTGCACTGAGGGCAGCAGGGGATTGTCAGAGCTGAAGTCTCAGTTGAGCTTTTGCCTTGCTAACTTGAGGGCAAATCCCTGCAGCCTTTGATGTGAAGCAGGGTTCATAAGCCTTGCTGGTGCTGTGTTATGAGGAACATCAGCTGCTCTGGGTGCATTTAGGGAAGGAAGTCTGGGGGGACTCAGGGTGTCCACTCTGGATTAACTTAATTTTTTTTTTCTCTTTCCGCAGGCTCCGAGGCAGTGCAAAAATTTGGTCTAAATCGAACTAGTTTGGTCTCCTTTCATGACTGGGAGGGTGAGAGGAAAGAGATCCCAGGGGATGAAGGTAGCAAGGGTCTCAAGTGTGATGTTTCTGAGCTCTTTTTGGACAGCCATCTTGCCAGCTAATTTTCTTGCATGTTTGTTCTCTTGCTTGTCCTCTTTACCGACTCCCCAGGCAGTGTCTCCCTCTTTTTCATCACAGCACTTCACACTCGAAGCTTCCAGGTGTGTGCACTGCTGTTTCCCCTCAAGCCTCCGTCACCATGGCCATCTCCTTTTCTCTTTCTCTCTCCATGCCTTTTGACAGGTCAATTTCAAGAGCCATAAAACTTGTCAGTCACCTTTGCACCCACAGGGCATCAGAGAATCCTGGAAAAGAGTGTGGTTGGTGCTCAGCAATCACTTTGGTTCAATGAGACCCCTGGGATTCTTTGCTCCAGGCTGCAGCTGCCATCTTATGATTGTTTAATATTTGTTTTGCTAGGTGGGAGGGTAGTTTTTGAAGGGATTCTTTTAAAATATATATAAATATATTATAAATATATATAAAACAATAAAAAGAGATCTATGGACAGAGCTGTGCAGATTTGTGCTACTGTGGTGATGTCTATTGGTCTCATTCTGGATTTCCAACATAAGTCAGAGCCTGTGTCCTATTTCTGAGTGGAATATCCTCAAAATAATTCCCTTTCCGAAGGGTGGGGCCATTTCCTCTCCTATCACTTGTTAGTAGGGAGAAAAGACCAACCACCTTCACCATGCTTTCAGGGAGTTGTGATCTTCTCCAGGCTAAACAACCCAAGTTCCCACCTGACCTGAGCTCCAGACTCTTCATGTTTTGTTGCAGGGTGGCTGGAAGCTGCCCAACAGGGCAGACCTGGGGGGTATCGAGTGACAGCCTGCTGAAGAGGAGCCAGCATGTGCCCAGGTGTCCAAGACCAACAGCATCCTGGCCTGCCCAGCAGTGGTGTGGCCACCAGGGCCAGGGCAGTGAGACTTAACAGCCTGCCTGGATGCATTCCTCAGCAGCTGTACTGTTAGCAGGGGGGGGTTGCAGTAGATGATCTCAAGATTCCCTTCAACCCCTGCATGAAATATTTCCCGGCTCTGCAGAACTCCAGAGGCCTCATTCAGGGTTGCACAGCTGACCAGGGGAGGGAAACCAGCTCATCTCTTGAGAGCACAGCAGTGATGGCAATTAAACAGCGGAGGCTTGGGGCTGCTTCCACTGTTTTTATGCTAAGCATCCTCGCTTCATAACTCTAAGGCAAGGCTCTAAGTCTGCTTTTGTAAGGAAACAAAACCTCGAACACCAAGTTTCTCCTCAGCAACTCCTTTCAGCGCAGGTTTCTCCATTCCACAACAGGCACAGTTCAGATCAGCTGAAGGCAAAGAGGGATCCACGAGCTCTTTACAGTTTCTTTATTCAGTAAACATCTAGTTACAAGTTTCACAACTTAAAAAAGTGGGGGAGCTGACCCAAGAGGGGTCAGGAGGGGGCCTGCAGGCTGCTCCAGCTTTTGATCTGCTCCTTTCCTTAGCACACTCACCCTTCTGCTTCTCCACCATTGCGCCAAGGAGCAGGAAGGGAATCAAAGCCTGTGTCCTGGTGACGGAGGGACACGGGGCTCCCTCATTTGCCTTTCACAGGGACTGAACACAAACTGCACCTGCTGGCTTCGTTCACTGGCAGCAGCCAACAGACTGCAGGGGTGGCTCTCTGGGAGCTTCCCTGCCTCCAAGTCACACTGGCCTCTGACCAGGGCTGAGCCCATCAGCACCTCTGCAGTAACACATTTAAGAGAAGAAAAAAACCTTTTGGGTATGCTTAGAAGAGAGGAGAGGGATGTGAGTGGAACATTTCTGTGGACACCAAGGTCAGCGAGGAAGAAAGAGGGTTAGTGCCCTGGAGCAGCACCTCCCCTGCAGCCCATGGAGGTTACCAGTGTGGTAGATGCCCCCCTGCAGCCTGTGCAGAACCCCAGATTGGAGCAGGTGGCTGTGCCTTGAAGAGACCCCGATTCTGAGAGACTCACACACAGGTACAGTCCATCAGTGGGGAGACTACACCCCACAAGACAGCTCCATGCTGGAGCAGGTGATGAAAAGCTGCAGCTCAGGAGAGGGATTCACGCTGAAGAAATAGCTGGCAGGCTGCCTCACCACAGCAGGGGGCAGAGTGCAAGGAGTCCTCCCAAGACTCCGAGGAAGAACAAGCAACAGAAACACTCTGTGATGAGCTGACTGCAACCCTCCACTCCCCATCCCCCTGTTCCACTAAGGGGAAACAGTTGGGGAAATCAGGAGCAGACCTGATCCCGGAAGAGAGGGGTAGAGGAAAGGTGTCTAAGATTTGCTTGTATTTCTAATTATCCTCTCGCGGTTTGGTTGGTAAACTGGGGGTGGTTTTGTTGTTTAAGTTCAATTGGTGTTTCCCCAAGCTGAGTCTGCAAGTTAAGCTCTCCCCTCCTGGCTTCCTCTCGACCCTGGAGCCTTTTCTTCTGTTTTTCTCCTCCCCAAAAAGTGAGCCAATCACCATCTGGTGTTTAGGTGCCAGCAGGGCAGGCCTCAACCGTGACCCTTCAGAATCAGCTCCACCCAGCACAGAAAGAGTAGAAAGGATGGATAAGCCCACCACTACTGGCAGAAAGAATGGAACCATGGGAGAGCAGAAAGGGAATGGGCAATTCGTGTGGTCCTTGCACATCAGTGTGATTCCTCACCCTCCACTGCAGCACCCAAACGGGGCAAACGACAGCAGTGCAAAAGATTAGTTGCTTTGTTTCAATTCTTAAGTGAGAGGGAGGTTAATACTAAATTTGAGGAGGGTCCAGGTGGTGCTTTGAAGAGGCTTCAGAGTTTCACTGTCTGTACCTGGGAGGAAGGAAAACCAAAGAACATAAGGAGATTAAGCAGTAACTAGGGAAGCAGCACAGGAAACAGACAAAGACAGGTTTGAAACCATCATTTGCCATTGTTTCAACTATCAGCTAAGGTGCCACCACACTTTCTTGTTGATGACAAAGCTACCTTAAACAGTTCCTACCTTCCCTCTCTGAGAAGTGTTTTCTCAAAATTCACAATCAGAGAATCCTTTTGGCCAGAAAAGATCTTTATACCGAGTCCATTCTCTACTAAGGCTGGTGGTAAACCATGTCCCTCAGCACCACATCTCTGCCTCTTCCAACACCTCCAGGCATGGGGATTCGATCACCCTCCTGGGCAGCCTGTGCCAGTCTTTGAGAACCCTTTCAGTTGATAAGTTTCTTCTAATATCCAACCTGAACCTCTCTTGGTGCAACCAGAGGCCATTTCCTCTCCTCCTATCACTTGTTACTAGGAAGAAGAGACAAACTCCCACCTTTCGCTGCTCCCTGGATTAAGCAGGAAGACCTCTTTACGACCACCACTTGAAAACAAGGGAAGATTGGGGCAATGACAAAAACCATCCTGTGGCTGAGAGGCGACCGCGCAGTGAGGATGAAGAAGGAACTCAGGAGGACTTACAGGAGCGCATCGGCAGCTTTGGGGGTGACTGTACCGCACCCCCCAAGAAGGCCTGCTCTGGCTTCACCAGTCGTACCGACGGGACTGTCTGGAGGGGGAGTCCTCAGGGCCCTGGATGGCCAGACGACCCCCATCGGCCCGGCGGGCGCCGCCGTCGTGCCGCCGGTACTCCAGCCCCCGCTGCGGCCGGAAGCGCGACGTCTCTCGCCGCCACTCGTCATCGAAGGCGGCGGCGTCACCTGTGCTCAGGGAGCAGAGAACAGCTCAGGGCGGGAGCAGGCAGGGCAGCTGCCCCTGTGCTCGCCGGCAGGAGGACAGCGGCAGTACTCACTCTCATCCATGTTGATGTAGTCCTGCCGCTCCTCCTGGTCGCCGGTGCGGTGGTTGCGGGAGCGCTGCATGATGTGTGCCCGCTCCCGGATGTGGTGCCCGATCGACATCTGCTCCAAGCCACTGTCCGAGTCCCTCACGGTCCGCCTGGTCTCACGGATCTGAGGGCAGATTCCAACACAGGACCGACACTTCAATTCCTTCTCCCTGCCCCACAAGACCCTCTGACTCTTCCCTGCCCCACTGCAGTCACCTCACACTGCCACCACCCCCTTGCTGCCAGATGCAACATAGCAGAGGGACAAATGGATTCTCATCTCCTACCGGTGACCTCCAAGCACAGTTCAGTGAGTCACAACCCACTCCTCCAACTACAACTGACTGCAGAGCAGAAGTGCCGTGGGTGGCCAGCACTGAGCCACCAGATGAAGTCCATCCACCCACAGCAAACCCAGCAGCTTCCTGCTGGGCAGATACTGCAGCTTCCTCCTTACCCCACCAGGTGCTGAACGCATCTCTGATGTCTCTTGATAGACTTTGGGCCCATCACCCAGGTTGGAATAGGAGATGACAGTTGAGGAGGTGAACGTCTGGCAGTTAGCACCACTTGTCATATGCTCCTGCAAGAAGAAATGGGATCACTGTAAGGAAGGAATGGGAAGGAAGAAGAGATGGCAACTAAATCTCTATACAACAAGGTGAGCAGAAACTAAATCAGGAAGAACATAATCCCATGGGTCCATCTTCCTGTGAAGCTCAGTCTTTTTTCTTGATAAACAAATCTACCCCCACATTCCCTCCTCACTCATCTCCCCTTGCACTCAGGACCAAACTCTCCACCACTGAACGCTGGTCATGTAGCAAGGCCTGCAGTCTCTGCCACCTTGGCAGCTTGAATACAGCAGACACCAAAGAGGCACCAATAAGGTGGGAAACATTAGAGTATAGCAGGAGCAACCCCAGGACTCCTCTCAATACAGACTGGTTGATGGAAGGTTCTTACCATGTTTCCAATCATGTCGTTCATCATCCCAAACATATCTATAAAGCCACCTGCCTGATAAGAAGGAGAAGAAAACATAAGAATGGTCAGTTTGGAAAGGCACATGAGGAAAGAACACACACCACCTGAAAGGGGCAAAACCCTGCTGCCTAAGAAGAAAAACTTTCTTCTTTTCCCTTTATTTCAGCAGGGCAGGAAAAAAAACAGGTTTGGGGCTGACGCTCTCTCCATTCCCTCAGTTGCACCATCCATGTGTTCTGAATTTCCAGAGCTCTGGATACAGCAAAGGTTGTTCCCGTGTTTGTCTGACTCCCAGTGCCATGGAGTTTGAGATGTGGGCACTCAGCAAAGCTACGAGATGAAACCTCAGGAGATGTACTAACCGTAAGACAATCTTCCATTACCCAACAGCGTGCACTTGCAACTCAGAAGGCAAATAGCAGCCTGGGCTGTATCAAAAGCAACATGGCCAGAGATGGAGAGAGGTAATTCTGCCTCTCTGCTCTGGGGAGACCTTATCTGCAGTGCTGTGTCCAGCTCTGGAGTCCTCAACACAGGAAGGACAAGGACCTGATGGAGCGAGTCCAGAGGAGGCCACAAAGACGATCAGGGGCTGGAGCAGCTCTGCTGTGAGGACAGGCTGAGGGGGCTGGGTTTTTTCAGCCTGCAGAAGAGAAGGCTCCAGAGAGACCTAAGAGCAGCCTGCCAGGACCCGAAGTGGGCTACAAGAACGCTGCAGAGGGACTGTTTGCAAAGGCCTGCAGGGACAGGATGAGAGACGATGGTTTGAAATGAGAGAAGAGCAGATTTAGATTGGATGTTAGGAACAAGTTCTGCACCATCAGGGTTCTGCAACACTGCAACCCTGCTCAGGGAGGTGATTGAGACCCTATCCCTGGAGATACTCAAGATCAGGCTGCACAAAGATCTGAGCAGCCTGATCTAGTGGAGGATGCCCCTGCTGACTGGAGGGGTGTTGGACTGAGTGACCTTTGCAGATCCTTTCCACCCCAAATCCTTCTATGATTCTATGTCTTCACCTTAATTTCATTCTCCATTTAAACCACAATGAATTTCCCACCAATTCTATTTTTTTAACACAGTAACAAATGTCCTTACTTTCCTTACAGACACCTGACATTTGAATCTCACAAACCCAAAGGCTGCAGTAATTCACCAGGCCAGCAGGTCTCACAGGTTAACTGTGCAATATGTAAACAGAATTACTGAGGCAGTTGAAACTTGCAAGCCTTTTCACATTTCCTCTAGTGGCCTCTCGTTCCTGTTTCCAGCAGAGCAGGACTCACACACAATATTATCAGTGACATCAACATCAAGACTGAGGACACCCTCAGCAAGTTTGTAGATGATATCAAGCTAAGTGGCGTGGTTGACAAGACTGAAAGGATGGGATGGCATCCAGAGGGACCTGGACAGGCTGCAGAGGTGGGCTGAGGAGAATCTCATGAGGTTAAGTAAGGCAAAGTGCAAGGTCCTGCAGCCAGGCTGGAGCAACCCTAGGTATCAATCCAGGCTGGGGGATGGTGAGATTGAGAGCAGCCCTGCAGAAAAGGACGTGGGGGTGCTGCTGGCTGAGGTTTGACATGAAGCAGCAATGGGCACTTGCAGCCAGAGGGCAAATAGCAGCCTAGGCTTCATCAAAAGCAGCACAGCCAGAGATGGAAAGAGGTGATTCTGCCTCTCTGCTCTGGGGACACCTCACCTGCGCTCTGCGTCCTGCTCTGGAGCCCTCAACACAAGAAGGACATGGACCTTATGGAGCAGGTCCAGTGGGCCACAAAGATGATCAGGGGCTGGAGCAGCTTTGATATAAGGACAGACTGAGGGAGCTGGGGTTGTTCAGCCTGCAAAAGAGAAGGCTCCAGGCAGACCTAATAGCAGCCTGCCAGGACCTGAAGGAGGCTACAAGAAGGCTGCAGAGGGACTGTTTGCAAAGGCCTGCAGGGACAGGATGAGGGACAATGGTTTGAAATGAGAGAAGAGCAGATTTAGATTGGATGTTAGGAATAAGTTCTGCACCATGAGGGTGCTGCAACACTGCAACAGGTTGCCCAGGGAGGTAGTTGAGGCCCCATCCCTAGAGATATTGAAGGTCAGGCTGGCCAAGGCTGTGAGCAAGCTGCTCTAGTGGAGGATGTCCCTGCTGACTGCAGGGGGGTTGGATTGGATGATCTTTGGAGGTCCACTCCAACCCAAACCTTTCTATGATTCTATTCTTTAAAGTCTATCTGTTTGCACTCTTATCAATCCTTCCTGAGCTACAACTCCAGGGTGCTTTGTCTCTTTCTAGACAATCCTGCAGAGCAAGGCAGCTGCAGCTGCTAGATCTGGGCTAACCTATTTCCACTGCATTACTTCAGTAGATGATGAAGATCAGCATGCTCCAAGCACGGCAGACTCATATCCACAAAGCCATTCTCATTCCAGTCCTGTTCACCTGAAGTGTTCTGGTGGCTTTTCCATCTGCAAGCACTGGCACAGGAGGTTCAATAATCACCTCTGCCTGCTGATGGCCAGGTCTCTTCCTTGTCACAGCTCCTCCATTACCTCCAAAGAGAACTGCAGCTTCTCTTCAGACAGATGAGGTTATTAAGAGACTGTGTACTCTTCCCAGCTATTAGCTGTCCCAGTTCCTGTGAAATACTGTGCTATAACAGCTTTAGGGCTCTTTTCTGGCCCAGGTGCAAATAAACTCTCCCCACAGAAACAGAATCCTCTCCTCCAAAGCAGCTTGCAGACTAGCTGAAAACATCAGAAGGCAAACACAGGGAAAGGCCTTCAGTCATACGGCAGCACAGCAAGCTAGGTCCAAGAGAACTCAGCTGCCCCCAGTGACAGCTCAGTACCCTCTCCCATCAGCTGTTTTCTATACATCTGGAGCACATTCTGGTCCCCTTACACTTTCCCACCCTCACTACCCATCAGTATAGATGGTCTTGCTCACAGATAGCTACATTTTAGGACCAGTTGCACAGAGTGCAGAGGAACCTCAGCATGGAGCCAATACTTGGAAAGCCTCCAATCTGCCCCAGAAAAGCAGGTAACTTACCATGCCGAGCATCCCAAAGGGTGAAACAGCTCCTGCCTGCCAGGACAACAGAAAAACAGAACAGGCCTTGGAACACCTCCACATTACAGCCTTTTCAGAATACCCCCATCCTTCTCAGAATGAGAACTGGAAATGTTCAGACCAAAACAACATATAAAATCCCCCCAGATTCATAGCAGACCAAATCATATCACTGCTAACAAACACATGAGGTGATGCTCCTAAATTTCTCCCATTTACATTGATTTATGTCCTTGAGAAAGAATGTTATCTTCCTCCCACTCAACCAAGAATGCAGTTGTGCTCCATGTATTCATGCATCCACAGTAGAGACAAGGACAAGAAAATAATCAGGGGGCTGGAGCATCTCTGCTATGAAGACAAGCTGAGGGAGATGGAGTTGTTCAGCCTGAAGAGAAGGCTCCAGGCAGACCCAATACCAGCCTTACAGTACCTGAAGAGGGATACAAGAAGGCTGCAGAGGGACTGTTTGCAAAGGCCTGCAGGGACAGGATGAGGGAAAACGGTTTGAAATGAGAGATTTAGATTGGATGTTAGGACCAAGTTCTGCACCATCAGGGTGCTGAAACACTGCAACAGGTTGTGCAAGGAGGCAGTTGAGGCCCCTGGAGATACTGAAGGTTGGGCTGGCCAAGGTTGTGAACAAGCTGCTGTAGTGGAGGATGTGCCTGCTGACTGCAGGGGCTTGGAGTGGGTGGCCTCTGGAGGTCCCTTCCAACCTGAACCATTCTATGATTCCATGAACAGCACTGGTTTAGAGATCATGCATCCACCATCTGTGTGAAGGCAAGGGCATGCTCAACCCAGCAGCAGTGGAAGGCAGAACCTAAAGGGCTGCTCAAGAAACCCCATCCTGTGCTCAGCTGCTCTCTTACCTGCACCCTGCGTCCAGCCTGGCGAGCGCCGGGTGTGGTGCCATCGGTGATGCCGAGCAGAGGGCCGAAGCCGAAGCTGCCAGACAGCATCCGGTGCATGTGCTGCCGGTGGATGGCAAAAGGGTCCCTTGGGGAAAGCAGGAGGGAACAGTGGTGAATGAAGGGGTTGCAGAAGGAAAAGTCTCACATAACCTACCCATTGTGCCTTGGCATTCATCTGAAAATCCAGCATCTGAAGAAGTCAGCATTCCTTATGTGATTTCTGGGGCCGAAAGGCACCTCTGGATCCCATCTGATTTCATCTAATGGAATGCATTACATCACAGAGTCCCTCTGATGTCTGTCCAGAAGTAATTTGATGTTCTGCTCCCACTAACACGTTATGGCCAAGCATGACCCAGGCTATTTCAGAATTTGCCTGCTCTAACAAATGAAAGCTGTGGATCTGCAGTCCATGTACAACCACGATCTCCTATTCATTCCCTGTGCCACCAGCAACAGTTTTGTCAAACGACCAAATCCTTCCACAAGAGCACCTCTCTACTGTGCAGCAAGATGCACAAAGGCCCTCCTGGCTGCAAAGACTACACTGAATGGGACCACCAAGCATGCAGTCCTGGAAATTGCCCTCTCAGCCCTCCACATACACACACACACACACACACACACAAACACGCTCAGCTGCAAGACTGAAACCTCCAGAATGGACTGGATGGCATGACACTGTGTGACACCTCTCTGCCCCAAGTCGTCTTCATCTGCTCTTCTCCTGCAATGCTATGTGGGCACAAATGCTCTGTGAGACAACACAACAGCTTCTGAAGCTTTTAAGAGGGAAAGGGAACAAGGCCTTGGGTGCCTAACTGACTTTCCTTCCTTCCTTTCTTTAGCAGCCTCCATTTTGAGGCCTATTGGCATTCACACGCTGAAGAAGCAAGGAGAGAAAAAGAAGAATAAGGACAAAATGGTCACGGAATACAGAGGCCACAGTTTGTAATAAACCCTCTAGGAAATGCAACAGCATTTCTCTGCACATCTTACAGTCTGCACTCATCCCTTTGGAGCGTGAATAACCTCAAGAGCATAGACAACTCCTGAGATGAAAAAAAGCACTCACTAGAAACCAGCACCTTTCTGTCTCTACTGGAAATGCTTCCCATAACAATAGTTAGACTCATACCTACCACATCAACAAGCATACACAGTCATTCTGTGACTAACTGTGCCATCAAGGTCTCCTCTCTGGCTGGTTTGTTTACAGATGATGAAATTCTTGCTTGCTAACAATTTCATAAGCAAAACCCAAACTTGGTTCTTCCACACAAGTAAATTCCACCATACTTCCAGTAGTAACATGCTCAAATTCTCACTATATTACTTATCTATTCCCACTTAGGCAAGGCCTGCCAACTTAAGTTTCACTCTCAGACTTTATCAACAGGCTGTGGATAGAAACAAAAACGTTTAGCAAGAGGAATCCCAGGAAGAGTTTTTGGGTCCTTCATTAGATTTCGAGGCTCCTATTTCACAACTGCATGTCTTCCCTTCACTCAGATCCTTACAATTTGACAACTTCTTTAGCAGTCTTACTCAGGTCCCTTAAGGTTTTCCCGTGCAGAACAGCAACAAACACTGAACACCATCTTTTAACTACCTGAAGTCCTAGTTTGCAGAAGAAAAATCCTTATGCCAGGAAACAAGGTAAGGTGTCCCAGCCCTCCCCTTCCTCAGCCGGCTGCAATGCCTTTTGGCCTACTTATCACAGAACTGCACAGAGCGGTAGAGGGTTGGAAGGGACCTCTGGAAAAGATGCTCTCCCCCAAGGCCACGCTCGATCATTACCGAAATCAGAGCAACGCAAACCAGGTTATTCCCCGAAGAGAATGTCGGCGTCCTTCCTCCCGCCAGCTGCTGCGCTGCGCTATTTCCCACAGGCCCTCAGCCCGACGATTCGGACGCAAGAGTCGCCTGCCTCCATCGTTACTCCCTCACCCCCGGGAAGGACCTGAGGGCAGCCCCCTCCTCTGCCTCCCCTCGCCCCGGGAGGATGCCCAGCTCCACTCACATGGCAAACATGGGGTCCTCCGGCTCGCAATCCCTCATCAGCCGGAACATGTTTCCCTTGGTTTGGCGCTCCCTCTGCGGAGGGGAGAAGTGTGGGGATGAGCACAGGCGAGCCAGAAGGCGGGGACAGGAGAGGCAGAACCGGTCACCCCCACACCCCCATCCCGGGCAGCTGACGGCAGCGCCCTAGGCCGCGACCCTCCCGCCCGCCGCGGCCCTCCCAGCTCCAGGCCCCGGGCCCCGACCCTGTCCTCCGCACCCCTTTCTCCTGCCTGCCGGTGGCTGCAGAACGGCGGGCGAAGGAGCAGGCTCTGCTGGCGGGACCGCTCTACGCCTCCGCTCCCATGGCGGCCTGTGCACTGCGCCCGGGCCCTGCCGCACCGCGCATGCGCGGCGAGCCCCGCTCCGCCCGGCGAGGCGCTTACCGGGGAGGGAGTCGAGGGCTGCAGCCCCGCAGCAATGTCGCTGTGCCTCCCCCTCGCCCCCGCTTCAACCCGGCAAGAGACACCCCAGAAACTGCGCTCGCACCCCCGGTCCGGGCTCGGCAGGGTCAGCAGGAGCAAGGCGCCTCGGGCCCGAGGGGATCGTAGGCCGAACGCCCGTGCGGCGGCTTCCTGAGCCCGCTTTACCGGCATGGGAGGCCCGGGCCCGGCGGTGGCGGGGGCCGCTAACACCGCCCGGCCCGGCTGCAGCCCCGGGAGTCGGCTGCAGCTGGCAGCAAGTGCAAACGAACCTCTGTCACAAGGGGCCGTTGTCCCTCGGAGCAGAAAAACTGCTCCCAAAGGAGCTATTACGTACGGGGGCAGCCCTCACAAAGCCTGCACTGACAGCTAACAGCTAACAATGGCCGTGGGGGCAAAACAAGGCATCAGCTCCCATCTTCACCAGTCCCCCACTTCTTTAACGTGGTCACATCGCACCGAGGGATGGCTTTTCTGTCCTGCCTCTGGTCCACAGCTGTAACTGGCTTTGCCAAAAGGGGAGATACTTTCCCAGCCTTGCTGGAAAGCTTGAACACAAGCACAGGAGCACCGGCTGGTAGGGGTTGCAAAGGACCTCCAGAGATCATCACGGTTGTCCAGGCTTTAATTTCCTTTTCCTCAAACACATTAGTTTCATGCTGACCTTTTGTAGCTCTTGGTCTTCCCACGGAACTTAAAATAAAGGATCCCCCTTTCCCTTCACATGACAGGAAAAAAAGGAGATTATGACATACTTTAGACCATAGCTTCCATGCTAGCATAAATGAATGGCTTCAATGGACTCACAGAATCACAGTGCTAGGAGGGGGAAGGGACCTTCAGAAACCATTGAGTACAACCCTCCTGCTGAAGCAGGGTCACCTAGAGCAGGCTGCCCAGGATGGCAATGTCTAGGTAGGTTTTGAAAGCCTCCGGAGAAAGAGACGGCACAACCTGTCTGGGCAGCCTGGGCCAGTGCTCTGTCACTCTCAAAGGAAAGAAGTTTCCCCTTAAGTTCCAGTGAAAGCTCCTGTGTTCCTGTTTGTGCCTGTTGCCCCTTGTCCCATCACTGGGCACCACTGAAAAGAGCCCAGCTCCTCCTCTTGACCTCCACCCTTTAGATGGATTAAGATCTCTCCTCAGCCTGCTCCCCTCCGGGCTAAACAGCCTCAGGTCTCCCAGCCTCCCCTCGTACAGTGGATGTTACCATCCCCTCAGCATCTCTGTGGCCCTCCACTGGACTCTCTCCAGTAGTTTCCTCTCAAACTGGGGAGCCCAAAACTGAACACAGTATCCCACATGGGGCCTCAGCAGTGCAGAGTAGAGGGGGAGGAGAACCTCCCTCAACCTACTGGCCACGTTCTTCTTAATGGACCCCAGGATGAGCCTCCTTGCCCTAGGTGTGCAGAGGACACAGACAGACCTGCTCACCTGCCCTGTAAGTGCAGGGATGGTGTGCTCAGACCAGTGCTCTGCTGGGCAGAAGAGGAGGGGTGAGCTGTAAGCTCGCTGTTGGTCCTCACTACCCCATGGCAGCTGCTGGGAACCACTGGCAAAGCACAGATACTTGGTGTGTACATCTACAGCAGTAGTGGGGAACCGCCACAAATCCATGAGGGGACAGCCTGTGTCACCACCCTTGGAGAATGCTGGTTGCCTTCAGCTACCGCTGCCTCCTCTGGACTAAAAGGAAGAGAGTGGACAGACTTGTTCCAGCTTGAAACCAAGGCCACGCTTCCTTAATGGTGTTTCTGTTGACTGTTGCATCCTGCCAGCTCTGTGTGGGAGCCAGGCTAAACCCCTGCCAGAGGACTGAAAATAGCAGATTGCAAGATGTGGTTGAGAAATTGAACTCCTGGGGTGCGGCAGGAGCCATGTCCTTGGATTTCAGAGTCTGACAGAAGAAAATGACCTGACAGCATGTTTTAAGTGGTGGAATGCATAGCACACTTGGCAGTACTTCCTGCTACAGCAGGTCTCAGAACTGCTTGGTGTTCAGAAAGACCTCTCACTGGAGGCCCATGCTTGTGCATGTGCAGAAGATTGTTCAGATGTCCCCCACTCCATCTACTATGTGCATTTTTCAGAGGGTGAAACACAGAGGCTGTCCACAACATGGAAGCTGTGTGTTAGCAGAAAGGTGCAGGATGGTGAGATCCTATGGGCAGGGCATGTGCTAAGCAGTGACAAAGCTCTTGAGCAGCATTCCTCACAGAGGCCATTCATGGGTGAGCTGCTGAAGCACGTTCCCCTCACCAGCTCAGAGCTCATCTGTGAGCAGAGCCTCCACTAACACTGCCTCAGCTTCTCTGCTGCTTCTTTTGCAACCTTTAATCATCCTTGAGAGACCTCCAGTCTGGAAAGTCTTTCCTCTTTGAGGTGTTTTCATTTGCACTGAGGCTCTTCTGGTGTTTGACTGGAATCTCTGGAGCTGACCTCAAGTGGCAGGGTTCAAAGGCAGCTAGAGAGCTTCCTGAGCTAGAACATAAGCATCTCTTGGTGGAGTTTACGTTGGCTTTGCTCATTTTCTCTCTCTTTTTATCCCCAGGTTTAGAATGAAATTACTTGCTGTCCCCCAGATACCAGTGATCCTTCAGCTCCTGGAATACCCTGGAGATGGTAAGATTCCCTCAGTGTTTTCCAAATGCTATGTCAGGCATTGTTGCCTTCCAAACATAGAGCTAGGGAAGGAGTGAAATGGTATTTGGAACAACTGTCCTCAGAACTGCTCCTCTGCAAGTGGCCTACCACCCAAAAGGTGAAATTTAAAGAGACTGGGGGCTGAGGCTGTGACTCTTACACTGGCTATTTCTGTAGCCTTACAGGCAGCCCTCTCACCCCAGACTACACTACCAGTGGTATTACCAGTTCAGCAAATCCTGGGGGGCTCTAGCTTCCAAAGAATTGTGTTGGTGGCAAATGCAGGGTGAAAACCCTGGAAGAGGGAGTTGAAAATGCAACCTTTTACTGGGACATGGACAAGTCCACAGTTCTGAGGAGTGCAGAAGCTGTGTCACTGTGCACTGTGTGGAGAAGAGGTTTCTGTATAGAACTCACCACATGTCTGATGTGCACCAAGGGGGTGGCCCTTCGCTAGGTTAGAGAAACAAAGCACATGCAAATGTGGATGACAAGCAAGAGTCCCATCTTGTTCCTGCCACATTCTCTAGGCTGCTTCTCTTTTCATTGTGAGTAAAAGCCATCAACTAACTCTCTCCATTTCTTTTTTTTTTAAGTTGCCCGGGTTGTGCTGGAGGGGGAAGGGAAGGAAAAAGAAGCTCAGCAGCCAGCCAGGAGATGAGCAAAGGGCAAAATGGAAGCAGGATAAATGGCTCAGCTCCACTTTGTCCCACCTACTGCTGGCTGCTGCCAGGCAGCCTACCCCAAGCAAGCCCAATGCCTTTAGAGGTGCGGGCAGCCAAAGGGGCAGCCACAGTAGAAGCATTTGAAAAGCAAACTGAGCACCACATGGTGAAGGTAAATGGTATGCTGAAAGAAATGCCTTGCTAGACACTGCTTCCAGGGATGCAGAAGGTTTCATCTCAGTGGTGGGGAAGACTTGCTGACAGGGAGGGACGGGGCAGGGACAGGATGCTGATGTTCTGGCCACGCACAGTGGGTGGGGGCTGCTTTGCTACCTTGAAGAGGAAGCAGGCCAGCCTGGGTCAGGCCATCCTTATATCATAAAGGATGAAATTCCAGCAAACTGCATAAACTCAGTACTGAGCTTCAACTAAAGAACATGATGTAAGACCCCAGGAAATTATAGGAATATAGAGTAATAGAATGGCTTGGGTGCTCCAGCCCTCTGATCATCTTTGTGGCCCTCCTCTGGACCTGTTCCATCAGGTCCATGCCGTTCCTGTGTTGAGGACTCCAGATCTGGACACAGCACTGCAGGTGAGGTCTCCCCAGAGCAGAGCAAAGAGGCAGAATCACCTCTCTCCATCTCTGGCCATGCTGCTTTTGATGCAGCCCAGGCTACCACTGGCCTTCTGGGCTGCAAGTGCCCATTGCTGGCTCATCTCCAGCTTCTCATCCAGCAGCACTCCTAAGTCCTTTTCTGCAGGGCTGTTTTCTGTCACTTCATCCCCCAGCCTGGTCTGATAATGAGGACTGTTCCAAACCAGGTGCAGGACTTGGTCTTGTTGAAGGTCACCTGGGCCCACCTGTCCAGCTTGTTGAGGTCCTTCTGGATGACATCCCATCCCTCTGGTGTATGGACAGCAGCATTCAGCTTGGTGTCATCTGCAAACTTGCTGAGGGTGCACTGGGTCCTATACATGACTGATCTGCATGTATTTAGGCATTAAAAAGTGGAAACATTGTCCTGTTGGTGTGCAAGACCTAAGTCATGAGTCTCCTTGCACCCAAACTTGCATAACTTTGTATTTAAAAAAATCCCTGTCTTGTAAAACTTAAACTGGAGTCTTAGAGGGTTTCCTTATATAACTAAATACTATGGCATCACCAGGAACCAATTGTTTTGGCCAGAGAACAGAAACAGCTTCTGAATGCGTTGAAATGTTCCAGGGCCCCTGCGGATGCCTGCAAAGACAAAGAAATCATCGTTAACAGAAGTCAGAGCTACCCACAGCCATTGTCCACTTTGGTTCCCTTCATCTGTGCCTCTTGTGTAACCATCATCCACCAAGTAACTCTGCTCACCCCGAGTGAAGGCCAGTTCTGATGTGATCCTCAGAAGTGGCAAATCACCTTTGGGACGCTGGAGTCAGCTTGTGGCTGCAGCTTGCATTGCACAGCCACAATTACTTGCAGAGTATTTTCTGCTCCTGCCAGCAGCAATGTCTACCACACTGAGCAGGACCCACCTCCAGCTGTGCCATGCTGGCAAAGACAGGCTCACAGAAATCAGGACTGAAAACATCCCTCCTCTCTCCAGTCTTCTGGCAGGCTGTGTTACCACTCATCACTCCCTTTTCTTGCTTCCTCTCCTGGTGTTACTTATCCTGTTTCCCATCCCTCCACGTGCTTATTTAAGTGTTGCCTCTCAGGAAGCCGTCTCCCAGTGCGAAGCTGTGAGTGGTTCAATTCATAGATTCATAGAATGGTTTGGTTTGGAAGGGACATTGAAGATCATCTAGTTCCAACCCCCAGCCATTGACAGGGACACCTTCCACTAGACCAGGTCACTCAAGGCCTCATCCAGCCTGGCCTTGAACACCTCCAGAGAGGGGGCACCTATGATGTCCTTGGGCAACCTGTTCCAGTGTCTCACCACCCTCACTCCAAAGAGTTTTTTCCTCATCTCCAGTCTAAATCTGCACTCCTTGAGCTTCAATCCAAGTCTTTCATCCTGTCTCCACAGGGGAGGTTCTCCAGAACTCTGATTGTTTTGGTGGCCTCCTCTGGACCCATTCCAGCAGCTCCAAGTCCCTCTTATGCTGGGGGCACCAGAACTGGAGGCAGTGCTGCAGGTGGGGTCTCAGCAGAGCAGAGCAGAGGGGCAGAATCCCCTCCCTGTGCTGCTGCTCTCCCTGCTTTGGATGCAGCCCAGCACACAGCTGCCTTCTGGGCTGCCAGTGACCCTTGCTGGCTCCTGGTGAGTTTGTTACCAACTGACACCCCCAAGTCCTTCTCCTCCAGACTGCATGGACATTATTTCTTCTTGACCTCAGCATACAGCATTGTGAAAGAACAACAAAATTGATTATGTGCCATGACTTTTCATTGCCACAGGACAGAAAGATGAGCAGCTTGAATAAAGTACCTAAAGGAATTCAGACACCTTCTCTCTGCACTCTGAGATTTGTCTAGTTTCAGTGTAAGGAGAGGTACTCAATTCTTGCCTGTATTTATGGAAATCTAAGAAAGTTAATGCAAATTCACAACATTCTGCTTTTCTGTTGTTCAGCAAACAGTTTGGAAGAGTTTTGGAACCACTTACAGAATGACAGAATAATTTTGGTTGGAAAAGCCCTTTAAGGTCATTGAGCCCAACCATTCTCCAACTCTACCAAGTCTGGTGCTAAACCATGTCCCTCAGCACCACATCTCTGCCTCTTTAAACACCTCCATGGGGATTCATGGGGATTCAACCACCTGTTTAGGAAGCCTGTTCCAGTGTTTGACAACCCCTGCAGTTAGAGTTTCTTCAAATAACCAACCTAAACTTCTTGTGCAATTTGAGGCCATTTCCTCTCTCACTTGTTACTAGAGAGCAGTCCAACATCCACCTCCCTACAACCTGCTTTCAGGGAGTTGTAGAGAGGGAGAAGTCTCCAACCTTCTCAGAGAAGGGTGACAAAGCTGGTGAGAGGTCTGGAACACAGCCCTATGAGGAGAGGCTGAGGGAGCTGGGGTTGTTTAGCCTGGAGAAGAGGAGGCTCAGGGCAGACCTCATTGCTGTCTACAACTACCTGAAGGGAGGCTGCAGCCAGGTGGGGTTGGTCTCTTCTCCCAGGCGACCAGTAACAGAACAAGGGGACACAGTCTCAAGTTGTGCTGGGGGAGGTCTAGGCTGGATGTTAGGAGGAAGTTCTTCACAGAGAGAGTGATTGGCATTGGAATGGGCTGCCCAGGGAGGTGGTGGAGTCACCATCCCTGGAGGTGTTCAAGAAAAGCCTGGATGGGGCACTTAGTGCCATGGTCTAGTTGACTGGCTAGGGCTGGGTGATAGGTTGGACTGGATGATCTTGGAGGTCTCTTCCAACCTGGTTGATTCTATGAACCTGCTTTTTCTCCAAGCTGAACAACACCAGTTCCCTCACACACTTCTCACCAGACCTGTTCTCCAGACCCTTCATCAGCTTTATTGCCCTTTTCTGGACAAAGCTCTGATACCCCAAAGTCTTTCTTGTAGTTAGGAGCCATTTAATGATTATTCTTTCAAAATACACAGTCTTGTTCTCTGCTTTTGCTCAGAAAATGGCTCAGACTGTTCAGCCTTGCATAGAAAAAGAAACCCCAGACCCTCCTGTGCTGAGGATGAGCTTTTCAGATGCCTTAGAGAATTTGTAGAAGTGTGATGTAGAGTTGGATGACAAGGGTCACTGTTGCTGACTGCATGGAGGAATGAGACAAGGGAAACACCAAGTTAGAAGTTATTTGGAATGATGTGCATGGAGAATGAGGTGTGGCAGAGTGCCACAGCAGCAGGGCCACCTCACACAGAGAGCCTCTGGAAAGGGTTCCCAGCTGAACAAAGAAATCCCTGGGCAATGCTACCCCGGTCACTTACTTGCCCCTCACATGACATCTGGGTTCTATAATAACATTTGTGACTGAGGTCTTCTTGTTCCTCATTGGGGCCAGAAAGTTAGTTTGGTTTGACATCTTCTGACTCCTTATTTACCTACTTGACTGTCTCTGGCCAGGGCATTGTCTGGTTGCACCTGCTGTTAATGGTGGAGCCTTGAAGCCTCCTTACTTTCTGCTTTAGGCAGCAGGTTCTGGAGGCCCTGTTTCACCCAGGCCAGGTTCATGTGCAGTAAATGTAAGTGGAAGTTCACAGCTTTGAGGCCTTAGGCTGCAGCAAGTCCAGCTACACATGCCAAGTACAGCTAAGCAAACAGTACTCTGAACCACTTCACATTACAACTCCAAGTGATTCATTCTAGTTAAAACTTCACTTAAGCTAAATGCCTAACATCTGTGAACACTGAGCAGCCTCCCTGCTTCAGAGGGGAGCTGCTTGATGGGCAGCCCTGCTGCTCTCCAGGGAGAACTCAAACTTGGCTCATCCAGCGATCTGCCAGTGGTAAAAGATCTTGCTGCTGGAGATCACCACTGAGCAGTCACACTGCCTGGCAAGGATTGCTCAAAGGCTTACTCGGGCTGTCACACTGGATTGATGACAGAAAGTGGCTGGTTCGGTGCATGCAATGGGAGATGTGCACAAGGCTCCTTGTACCCATAACTGCCTTTGTTTACCTTGCTCCTTTGTTTCTTCTCTGGAGACATTTCAAACCTCCTGCATGTGTTCCTGTGTGACTACTCTGGGTGATCCTGCTCTGGCAGGGTGGTTGGACTGGATGATCTTTGGAGGTCCCTTCCAACTCCTAACATTCTGTGATTCTGTGAGTTCGTGGCCCAGCTGCAGCTTAGGCTCTTACCTCCTTTGGAGTCTGCACCAAACTGCTGCTGGTTTGGGTAAGGGGAGTCAAGTGCATGGGCCACTACTCCCTCCCCCAACAGAAGACAGTGACAAGACTATCAAGGTATGAAAACAAAATGCATGAGTGCTTGTTTCTAGGGGCATGCTGCATATGCAGGAGGCAGAGAAACGTGCATCATGCATGAAAACTCAGCCCTATATGAAGCACATGCTCACATCTGGCAGCTTAACACATGCCTCAGCAGAGAAGTGCCATACCTTCTATATGGAACGAAATGCATTGAGGTAACATCACCCTACACAAATCCACGTGTCCTGTGCCCAAACACACCTGCATGAACGCAAAGTGCAGCACAGCTATTTAACTTATTGTAGAAAGAATGTGGCATTTGTGTGGTTGTCTGGGCTGCAGGCAGACACACCGTGCCTGTGCTCCTCAACAGTGCTGTACCACCCAACTTCTGCAGGACACAGGGCTGAGGGGAAACCTCCTTGTTCTCCACAACTCCCTGAAAGGAGGCTGGAGTGAGGTGGAGACTGATCTCTCCTACCTACTTACAGGGTGAGAGGAAATGTTACACCAGGAGAGGTTTAGTGTGGCTATTAAAGAAAGTTCTTGACTGAAGGCGTTCTCAGCACTGGAAGATGGTTGAATCTCCCCATCTCTAGAGGTGTTTAAAAGAGGCAGAGATATGATGCTGAAGGACATGGTTTAGCACCAGGACTGGTAGAGTTAGAGTATGATTGGACTGAGTGATCTTAAAGGTCTTTTCTAACCACGATTCCAATTCTGCACGTCCCTCATTTTGCCCAAGGACGTAAGAGTCTGAAAATGACAGAACATATTCTGCTGACTTGGCAAAGCATCTCGAGGCAAAGACTGCAGAAGATACTGAAAAGGGACTCACATCTGCAAAGACTATACTCAACATTTGCCACATAGGGAAAAACACAGATGGGAGAGGAGAGCAGAGAAAACGTGCACATCAACCCAGCAGATGAAATGTGGAGTGGCACAATTCAGACGGAGGAGCAGAAGACACAAGGAAGAGTTAAGTGAGACTGCTAAGGCATGCTCTCAGGTCTTGAGCAAAGCACACTGGAAGTTAAGGGAACCTCAGCATCAGGATCTGAAGGGCAAGAAGAGCTGGGATGAAGAGTTTCACACTGTATTTAATGGGAAAAACATACACGGAGACAAGTAGAGCATAATGGGACACATGGAAAAGAGGGGATGTGAGATGTACATGGGATAAAGGATGTCACATAGAGAGGCCAGGGTGAAAGCCAAGAATAGAGGCAGGAAGCAAAAGTTGAGAAGCAACAGATGAGTTAACAACTGCAAAGTGGCCACGGTGGGGAACACGGAAAGGAAGATCTGAGGCTGCACACTGGAAGTACTGTAAGGGAGAGGTGACAGACTAGAGAGCAGCTTGCAGAAGTGACCCAGCAGCCCATCCTCCAGGCTGCTGGACACGTGCTTCCCGTGCACAGACTGGTGCTTGTCTGTGTGTATCTGTGGGTGTGCCACACGTGTCAGCAAGGTGCTCCAGCTGCAGCAACATCACCGAGTCTCATCTCTGCTTTCTCCCTTCTGGGATGTTGTGCCAAGGCCTGTTTGTGCCTTAATATGACAATGCCTCTGCCAAGGGATGCACGTCGGTGTAGTTTTACATTTTCAGTAGCTGAGCGTGTGAAGGATAAAAAACCTGGACTGGTGGAGGGAATGGAATAGCTATGAGCCACATTGTCTGCTGATAAGCAGAAGCAGCGAGGCACAGTATCTGGCCACTTTATGGTTTTGGTTCCTGATTTTCGGTGTAGTTCCAGAAATTCAATTTCAGGCACTGTGCACTGTGTGTAGCTGAGAATGTAGATTAGTCAAATAACGAGAGAATCAGCTGTAGCTGCAGAGGAGACAAGATGACAAAGCAGAGACCTTTTACCTCCCTGTCACATAATGAAGTCTCCCCAATCTCTTCCATACTTTCCTTTAGGAGATATGTACTGACTGCCCTTCCTCTACTACAATACAAATCACTTTTTCTATTAAATGCTCAGACTGAAGCACTCTGCATGCAACTCAGAGTACCACTTCTAAATCCCCACTTTGCACAGAGCCTGAGTTTGTATCAGGACAAGAAGGGCTTGCATGCCTGAAGACATTTTCCAAGCAGACGTTTAATAAGGTTTCCTCATACCTGAGAGTGGCTGTGTACATTCATCCCTACTCCCATGCATGTTTGTATGTAGGCTTGCAAGTGCACACAGACTGTATCTGTGTGCTATGACTACAGGTGGGATAAGAGAAATACTCTTCACCTCCATCTCTGGAGGCATTCCAGACTTCCATGGATGTGTTCCTGTGTGATTTACTATAGGCAATCCTGCCTTAGCACAGGGTTTGGACTATCTGATCTTCAGAGGTGCCTTCTAATCCCCACCGCTCTCTTGACTCCGTGAAGCACGGCAATAGGAGCATGTGCTTAGTGAGCAACAAGTCGCTGTAGCTGCAAGACACAGCCCGCAGAAAGGGCTTTTACTGAGAAGCAAGCTCCGAACCACATGGAGTCTTTTCAGAGGGCCGAACTCTGCCCAGAGGCACCACCAAGGTACCTGAGGTCAGCGTGGCTCCAGCAGAAAGTTCCGTTCCGCGGTAGGCAGGCCCGAGCACCGCAGTAGGCAACAGGGGTCAGTATTGCTCACCATACGGTGCCCGGTCGAGCCGCAGCTTCCTTCAGCCCCACCTCGCTTTCAGAACCTCGGCTGGCAATGGACGGCTTCGGCCAGTGACTCCCGGAGATTAGGAGACTGGGGGATGTGAGGGCGGGAGGAAAGCTCCCTAACACCTACCATGCAGTAACACCAGCGCTGAGGAGCGGCGCCGCTCACTACACCGCAGCTTCCCTCGCTTTAAGAGGGGAATGCACACAACACCCACTGCTTCCAAACAGGTCCCGGCGGCCAGCCAGGACCCACACACCGCCCAGGGAGCCCCCACAGGAGTGGATGCTGGCCAGGGGCAGAAGCCAAGCCGAGCAGCAACCCGAAGGCACAAGCCCAAGTGCTGGTCACCCTGACCACCTAACAGCTTCCATCCCTCGCACGCCTTCCCCACCACCCCACGTNCGCCAGCAACCCCACCCCCCCGGGCAGCCAATGGAAAACCTGTTGCCAGGCAGACAGCTCATTTGAATAACCCAATCAGGCGCCTACTCATTAGTCCCTCCTAATAAGGGGAACTGGGACGCGCACTCGACACGCGCCCCCCCTTTTCCCCCTCAACCGCGAGCAGAGCGCGGGAAAAAACAGCCCCGGTCCTGCTGTCGCCCCGCCCGGCGCCTTCCCGCGCAGGACGCCCATCGCCGAGGGGCGGGAGCAGACCCAGCCCGGGTCGCCCTTCCAGCAGGAGTGGAAAATTCCAGGCGGGAAGATCGCACGATCCCGGCCAAACTAGTGTCTTGTCGTTACAACACGCCTCCCCCGCGCTTACAGGGGCAGTGGGCAGAGGCTTCTGGCTTCCCCGCGGCCCGGCGCGAAGAGCGGAGCGGGCATTTCGTGCATCGCGCCCCCGGCGGGCCTCGACGGAGGGGGCGGGAGCTGCAGTGAAACCCCGCTGTCGGCGGTTCTTGCCGAACGCACATTGTTCCAGCCGCCGCGCTCCTTGCGGCGCGGCCCTCTCCCCTCCCTCCCCAGGTCCCGCCTTCCCTCGTCACCGGGCGGTCTATAAATCCCCTTCTCCCGGCGTCTACCCCCACCCACCGCGGGAGACCCTTGCGCTTTAGGCTCCGGAATCCTGATACCTCTGGATCACCAGGACTTGGCGCTCCCCCCTTCATACACAGATCCCCACCGCCCCGGCCTCCCGCCTTTCTCGCTATCTGCCTCTCCCTGCACGCTTGCTACCAGCCTCTCCGCTAGCAGCGCCAGGATGTCGGAAAAATGCGCCGAGGAGGCGCCGGCAGAGCTGAGCGCTAAGGTGAGACCCCCCCACACACCTCCCCGCCAAAACCTCGGCAGCCCGTCCGCTCCCGATAAGGCCTGGGGGAAGGGTGGAGGAGGGCACCGGGCCTGCTCGCTTCGCGGCGGCGCTCAGCACGACGGCGGCTGGGGTTTGCCCGAGCCGGTGGGGGGCGCCGTAGGCCGGGGCGCGCTGGGGCCGGCCGGGTTTGTTTGGGTTCCACTCGACTCGAGCAGGGTGCGTTAGGACGGGAGGCGGCCGAGCCGTTATGAGAACGGCGGTTCAACGCGGCGGGGCCCCGGGGAGGGCGGAGAGTTGTGTGGGCACTTAAGCCACGGTCCCTCGGGTGGCGGCGGGGGGGAGGCAAGGGGGGCCGGAAGCGTCTCGATCCTACCGACGAGGTTCTTTAAACTCTCCGGTACTTCTGGTTCCCACGTGTGTGCGGTGTAAAAGTAGCTCCGGCGCGTTTTCGATGCTTTGTCTTTGTCAGGGCAGGCAGGTTTAATGCCCGACATGTCTTCTCCCTGCTATTCCGCGTCTCCGCTAAACCCTCTTTGTTTAGCATCAGCGTCTTGTCTCGCCGCTGATCGCTGGAATGTTTTGTTACGGTCTTGTGTTTGTTTGCTTTTCTAATCACGCGTACAGGAAATGAAAGAAAAGAAGGTAAAACTCGAGGAGAAAACCGTCCTCAAAGAAAAGAAGAAGGAGATAGTAGAGGTGAGACCTTTCTGAGGGACATTCAGAGGGGGGAAAAAAACAGGTCAAGAAAGGGACTGGAGGCAAGGGCAAGTAGGAGTTGTAAGGAAGGTGGCACAGGAGATGCGATTCTGCACCCACTGAAGTATCTTGAGGTGCTGGAGCAGGTCCAGAGAAGGGCAACAGTGAAGGGTTTGGAGAAGGTGGTTACTGTCGAGCATCTGAGAGAACTGGGATCGTTTAGCCTGAAGAAAAGGAGGCTGAGGCTAGGTCATCTGGCCCTTTACAACTCCCTGAAAGGAGGCTGGAGTGAGGTGGAGATTGGTCTCTTTCCCTTAATAACAAGTAATAGGATAAAAGAAAATGGCTTTAAGTTGCAGCAGGAGAGATTTACGTTGGCTATTAGAAGAAACTTCTTCACTGAAAGGGTTCTCAGAGATGACAACAGGCTCCCCAAACAGGTGGTTCAATCCCCGTCCCCGGAGTGTTTAAAAGAGGCACAGATGTGGTGCTGAGGGACATGATTTAGCATCAGGTGTGACAGAGTTAATGAGAGTTGGGCTTGGTCTTTTCCAACCAAAACAATTCTATGATTCTGTAAGGACAATAAAATGGAAAGGAAGGGGAAGGAACAGTGAGGAAATACACAAGAGATTGATGAAGGTCAAAAGGGATTGGGAAGCAGATGTGTTAAAAGCATAGATCGTCACCAGCCTGTAACCAGAGAGATGTTCTGATGGATGGCAGCAGCTTGGACATAAGCTTGTGGAAATAAGGGTGATTCATAGTGGTAGGGAGAGGCTGGAAGGGCTGGTTTAGTAAAGAAGGCTTGTTGGGAGGAGGGTTTCAGATGGGATGGTGGGAATTAATGGTGCCCGAGTAACAGTGCAGAGGTCACAGTGCACATCTGAGACAGGAGCTTGAAGCAGCTGGAGCTGTAGAGATAGTTTTTGTACTTGCACATGAAAATGACATCCTGATGTCAGTTTCTCCTATGACAAATTCGTTTCATTCAGGATGATGAAAATGGAGCTGAAGAGGCTGAGGAAGATAGTCCTGATGATGTGGATGAAGAAGGTGGTGATGAAGAAGGTAGGAATAGTGTAGGGGGAATGGGAGGAATTTGGCTGGTCATGGAGGGGAATTCCTTCTCCAAGTCCTCCGTGAGGTGACATTCTCTTAAATGCTGCTTCAGCTAACATGTTATTTTTTTTTTTTTCTTCCTTGTGCTTAGAAGGAGATGAGAATGGACAAGAGCAGGATGGTCATGCAGAAAAACGATCTGCAGAGAAGGAAGAGGTGAGCTGGAGTGCAAGAGTAGTGACAGGGAGAGGGGTCTAGGTTACCTGCCACGTGCTGATCAGATCCATACAGATGCTGCTGCTGGAGCATCTCCAATTGGCCTTGGGTCTCTGCTTCAGCAGCAGCTAGGTAAACACATCTGTCGTGGCAAGGGGATAATACAGCCCTATAGGTTCCTTATGGGGTCCAGGTCCTTCCACTGATGGTCACAGTGCTGAGTGTTTGAGAGTGAAGGTGTCTGGGGTTGTGCTGGGCCATGAGCCTTGAAACCCTTACAGTTCCTGGGCTTTAGGCCAGAATGTGAGTTGAGAGGGTGGCTGTCAGGCTCTGAAGGGATGTGGACCTGGGCTTCTCCTGAAAGAGGCAGCATGGGTATCCCTGCAGGTGGGACTGTCCCCATCTGAATGGGGACTGTAAATACAACAGTTGGGTCAGGTTCCAGGGTAAGGGAAAGCACAGCAGTAGGCATCTTTTGGAGCAATTCTGTATCTTGATGTAGTGGCTGTTTGATAACAACCTCTTCCTGCCTGTGCCCTGTGCAGGATGAAGTGGATCCAAAGAGACAGAAGACAGAAAATGGATCTTCAGCTTGAGTGACACCCCCCCCCCCCTTACCATCTCTTCTGTTCCGTCCATCTCTCCTTCATTCCAGCCTCTGCTTGCACTGTCCCTTAGTCTCTGGCTTCACACAGTCTCAGATGAGGGAAGATTAGACCTGCTCTCCAACGGGGAAGACAGCATTTGCTTCTCGACTGAAGACTGAGTCTGCCTGTGACAATCCCCAGCTGAAATTATTCCAGTTCCCCACATCCCTTCAGCTGTGCCCCACTCTTCCCTCAAATTTCCTTGTTTCCTGGGGCCTGGAAGGGCACTGTGCCAGCTCCCTGTGCCAGGCCTCTCGTGTGGCCAGCACCTCTCCTGCCCTTTCTGCTCACCCTCTTCCCCCCATGTTGTTGTTTCTTTTGGTTTTGTCACCAATATAACAGATTCTTGACAGCTTCTGCTCCCCAGACCTGTTGTCAGATACCCTCCTGGAGCTCAGCAGGTCGCAGACACAGATTTCCTGGTGTGCTTTCTAGCCCTGAGCTTCCCCTCGGCTGCTTTTCCACTGAACCCTGAGAGACAAAAGAATCTTCCAAGCAAATGCTGGTTCTGTTCCACATGGAGACAGAATTTATTTTCAGCTCTGTGGGTTTTTTTCACATTTCTATGACAGCAAGCTGGCCCTCGTGCATTTTTCAGAAGATAATGATGTTTATATGTGTGAATTTTATCTGAACTGCATAGTTCTTGGTTGATTGTTGTGGTTTGTTTTTTTTTTTTTTTCCCTTTAATTTGGAGGCTTTTTAAAAACAAATCAAGAGAAACAATTGGGGACCAAACTTTGATTTCCATTCTTTATTCCCTTCAGATTTTCTTGTGGCCATTTTTTATAAATGAAAGGCAGTCCAGCCGCAGCATTTTCTATGGCACAGCCACCACGAGGACCATGGATATAAATATATATATTGTTTGCAACTGGCACTGTAAATAAAAGTGTTTAAAAAGAGTTCAGAGAGCTTGGTGTACACTCTTGTGCCTGAACACAATGGTTTGGTTTGGGAGGGACCTCCAAAGATCCAGTCCAACCCCCCTGCAGTCAGCAGGGACATCTTCCACTAGATCAGTTTGCTCACAGCCTTGTCCAGTCTGACCTGGAATGTCTCCAGGGGTGGGGCCTCAACCATCTTCCTGGGCAACCTGTTGCAGTGTTGCAGCACCCTCACGGTGTAGAACTTGTCCCTAACATCCAATCTAAATCTGCTCTTCTCTCATTTCAAACCTGCAGGGAAAGGTATTGATATCTGACCCTGGTACAAGCACAGTCGACTCAATGTGAGTGATAAGCAAGTACTTGGTTTATTCAGATAGCTCAGGATATTTATACACTTCCAGTAAATTATGCTTCCTTAATCAAACATGACTGGTCATAGGTCTAAGACTACATATACATAGTCCACCTACTTGCAGTTACAGGGAACAATTATTCTCTTTCTACAAGGGTCTTTGTCCTACAGAAGTTGTTTACCAAGTTCTCAAGGATATATGCCCTTGACAACTTGTTACAAACTATGCTACAGCATACAGTGTACGTGCAGAGTGTGCAAGCTGTGCAGACCAGCTGAGGCTTGCTCTAAAAATTAGAAACCAATTGCAAAGCAATATATTCATAATTATCTCCAAAGCCTGGGCTGTTCAATGCTTCCTTAAAATCATGTCCTCTTTCTTTAAGCCATTCTGCAACACAAACCATTGTCCCTCATCCTATGCCTGCAGGCCTCTGCAAACAATCCCTCTGCAGCCTTCTTGTGGCCCCTTCAGGTACCGGCTGGCCACTACAAGGCCTAGGCAGCAGAAGCTCAGAAAGGGAACCCAAGCTGCAGCTGCTGGTCCTGTAAGAGGACTTCTCTCACTGTGCTGTCCTACAGGCGCCCTGCTCTCGCTGCTTCAGGTATGACCTGTGCAGTTGCAACTGCAGTAGCAGGGAAGTACTTCAAGAGACAAGAGCTTTGGGTCTCTGTCCTACCATCCACCTGGGAGAGACCTGCCAAGCACTGGCCTTTTAACCTTTGCAGACCTTTAGCTGCTGTTAGCATTTCCTGCTGTTTTAACTCACACTTTGGCAGTCACTCTGGGAGCTGCAAATGATGCCAACTCTTGTTTGGGCAGCAGTGGCTTTGTGCCTGGCCAACTGCAACAGCAGATCAGGTACCAGAATGCAGAGAGTTGCTTGTCTCTGGAGAGACAAAGCATGAGCTGACATCAGAGAATCACAGAATCATTGTGGTTGGAAAAGACTCATCCAGTCCAACCATTTTTTATCTCTGGTGCTGAACCATGTTCCTCAGAAACACATCTCTGTCTTTTATACGCCTCCAGGCTCAACTACCTCCCTAGACAGCCTGTTCCAATGTTTGAGAACCCTTTCAGTGAAGAAGTTTCTTCTAATGTCCAACCTATACCTATCCTGGTGCAACTTGAGGCTGTTTCTTCTCATCCTTTCTCCTGCAGGCCTGGCCCCAGGGTGCAGAGGGACACTAGGTGTAGTGCAAAGGGCACAGCTGCTGCCAAGCCCCTTCCCACCTATCAACATCTCCAGAGGCCCCTGCCCTCCCAGGGCAATCTCACTACACGGCATGGTGTGGGTGCCCCGCTCCACCCAGCACCCATTACATCCTGGCCTGGATTAGCGATGGTGTGGCCAGCAGGACCAGGGCAGTGATTGTCACCCTGTATTCAGCACTGGGGAGGCCACACTTTGAGGGATGAGTTGTGGGACCCTCACTCCGAGAAGGACATTGAGGGGCTGGAGCAGGCCCAGAGAAGAACAAAGCTGGGGAAGAGTCTGGAGAACAGGTCTGGTGAGGAGCAGCTGAGGGACTGGGGTTGTTAAGCCTGAAGAGAAGGAAGCTGAGGGGAGACCTCACTGCTCTCTACAACTGCCTGGAAGGAGGCTGGAGTCAGGTGGGGGTTGGCCTCTTCTCCCTAAGTAACAAGTGGTAGGAGCAGAGGAAATGGCCTCAAGTTGCACCAGGGGAGGTTTAGGGGGGATGTTAGAACTAATTTCTTGACTGAAAGGGTTCATCAAAGACTGGCACAGGCTGCCCAGGAAAGTGGTTGAATCCCCATGCCTGGAGGTGTTTCAAACAGGCAGAGATGTGGTGCTGAGAGACAGGGTTTAGCACCAGACTTGGCAGAGTTACAGAATAGTTGGACTCAATGATCTTTGGGCTTTTCCAACTCAAACAATTCCATGAGTGTAAGCTACACCCTCAGAACCAGAAACAATTTGAAGAAATCTGCCTCTTTGTTTAACCTCAGTGACCTGCAGGACCCCTTTAAGGACTCAAGGTGAGTGCTGCAGACAATCCAATGGGAAACTACAGAGTGCCTTCCCTTTCCCTGGCTCTGCAAAGATCCCTGCTGCACCTGGTGGCATTTCAGCTGACAGGTGACCACAAGAAGAAGCTGCATGAATTCCCAGGACAAGCTGAGGAGGCAGCGTGCTGCACTGCAGCTCAGCCCAGGCCTGCCTGTGTGCTTCACCTGCACCCCTCCCTGAAGATGCTCTTTATAACCTGGTCTAATTCCCCTTCCACAGGGGGACCTGTGGTGTGCTGATGTCACCAAGGCAAGAAGAAGGTCCACTTTCAGCAGTGACTCCTCAGAGGCAACAATATGGCTCAGGGGCCTTGCGCACTGTTCTGGGCTCTCTGCTAATTCTCCACTCATTTCATTTCACTCCTGTGACCATGGGCAGAGCTCCCTCAGTTCTGTGCAGTTTAGAAAGGCAAACACATCTGCCAGTGCAAAGAGCAAAGAGAGCCACCCGCCAGGACTTGGCTGGGTTCGTGACCTCTGACTTCCCAGCAGGGATCACTGGACAGCTAGGACTTGGCCCAGGGTGGCAAGTTCACCTCCTGAAGGCTGTGGCTGTGGTGGAGGGTGGTAAGCCTGCCAGAATAGCACTGGTAGGATACAAGCTGCTCCTCCTTGGGTGACTCTGCAGGGGCAGCGTCCTGAAGGCTGTTGCTGAGGGGCTGGAATGTGTCCAGAGAAGGGCAACGGGGCTGGTGAGAGACCTGGAACACAAACCCTATGAGGAGAGGCTGAGGGAGCTGGGGGTGTGCAGCCTGCAGAAGAGGAGGCTCAGGGCAGACCTCATTGCTGTCTACAACTACCTGAAGGGAGGTTGTAGCCAGGTGGGGGTTGGTCTCTTCTCCCAGGCAACCAGCAACAGAACAAGGGGACACAGCCTCAAGCTGTGCCGGGGGAAGTATAGGCTGGATGTTAGGAGGAAGTTCTTGCCAGAGAGAGTGATTGGCATTGGAATGGGCTGCCCAGGGAGGTGGTGGAGTTGCCATCCCTGGAGGCATTCAGGAAAAGACTGGATGAGGCACTTAGTGCCATGGTCTGGTTGACTGGATAGGGCTGGGTGCTAGGTTGGAGTGGATGACCTTGGAGGTCTCTTCCAACCTGGTTGATTCTATGATTCTATGAATAAGAGGACAGGTTTGGCTGCAGTGGTGAGCTGCTGATGGCAAGCATGAGAAGAGGCAGCTGAACTCCACATCCATTGAATGAATCTTCTGGCTAAGCAAAGCAACTTGACCTAGCTTTGGCGTCAGCTTTGCTGCAACCAAGGGTGTTGGGATAGAGATCTTCAGAGGTCCCATCCCATCTCCTGCTCTCTGTGTTATGGAAAGTCTGAGCTGAGTCTGAAGCCATTTTTTTGAAGTGCTGAGCACAGACACAAATGTTCTTTGCATCTTAAAGCTGTCACCTCATTTTCCCCTTAGGCAAATGATCCCCTTTGGGCTTTCACAACAGCTTTAGGCCAAAAACTGAAACAAGTCCAGCTTAATGAACACCACAGCGGGGGCACAACTGTGACACCTCCTTCAGAGATGGAAAAAGTGAGACCTCCAGCCACTGCTGCTCTGGGAGGAAAACCCTTCTTGCTTCAGGAAAGTCTATAATCACACTGCCCCATCAGCTTTCAAAAAACAGTGAAGCTATCTGGAGGAGAAGGGCTTGGGGGTGTCAGATGGTGACAAACTCACCAGGAGCCAGCAAGGGTCACTGGCAGCCCAGAAGGCAGCTGTGTGCTGGGCTGCATCCAAAGCAGGGAGAGCAGCAGCACAGGGAGGGGATTCTGCCCCTCTGCTCTGCTGAGACCCCACCTGCAGCACTGCCTCCAGTTCTGGTGCCCCCAGCATAAGAGGGACATGGAGCTGCTGGAGTGGGTCTAGAGCAAGCTACCAAGATAATCAGAGGGCTGGAGAACCTCCCCTGTGGGGACATGCTGTTCAACCTGGAGAAGAGAAGGCTTTTAGGGAGACCTTAGAGCAGCCTTCCAGTACCTGAAGGGGGCTACAAGAAAGCTGATGAGGGACTTTTGACAAGGGCTTGTAGTGACAAGAGGGAATGGATTGAAGCTTGAAGAGGGCAAATTGAGACTTGAGACTAGGAAGAAATTCTTGACAACGAAGGTGGTGAGACACAGGCACAGGTTGCCCAGGGAGGCTGTGATTGCCCCTTCCTGAAGGTGTTCAAGGCCAGGCTGGATGGAGGTTTCTTGCAGAGCAAGTCCACAAGGCTTTTTCTGTGTGTCTTGAAAAGAGCCCACAAGCACTTTCAGGGAAGCCCTTCTCCAGTCAGGGCTGTGAGCAGGGACAAAGCCTGGAGAATTCTGAAGAGACAGCACTTCATTGACACGATGGTGATCAGCTCACTTGGCTTCCTCCTTCATGTAGACCGTTCCATATCCTAGGGCACACCAAGAGGATGCCATCATTTTTCATGCCAACAGCCTGTAGGTGGTGAAATGGCCACCACAAGAGTTCTTCCCACGTCAGAACCTTGCTGTGAAAACCATACACATCATTTACAGACAGCTTTGGGGGTTCATTTTGAGCCACCAGTCATCTTTACTTCCCTCTGCTGGAGCACAGAATCTGCACAGCTTCTCCTCATGGGGAGAAAACATCAAAGCAGATTGTGAATGTAAGAATGCAAAAACAGTTGTGCTGATGGCCTCCAGCCCAGAGCTCTGCTATGGCCAGCACAAAATCCCTAAGGGAAGGTACTGAAAGTTGAAGCATCAGAGCTGCACCAGGGGAGCTTTAAGCTGAACGTGAGAAGAAACTTCTTGACTGAAAGGGTTCTCCAAGACTGACACAGGCTGCCCAGAGACGTGGTTGGATCCCCATGCCTGGAGGTGTTTAAAAGAAACAGAGATGTGGTGCTGAGGAACATGGTTGAGGACGAGACTTGGTAGAGATACAGAATGGTTGGTCTTACCATTCCACTCTATAGAGATGCTTCTTGTAAGCAGAAGTCCAGGACATCCTGACCTGGTGTTCAGAGCAGCATATTGCAAAGGCAGCGAGGAACTCATCCTCCATGCCTGTTTGGACTCATTTACAGTTCTAGGTTCACCAACATCCCCCAACAACAATTGGTGACATGTGAAAGGAATTTTCTTTTGCTTACAGTGAAATTGCTGCCTGAGCTCACCCACTGCTTCCCTCAGATTAGGGAAAATAGATCAAACCCCTCGAGTTCTGTGTATTCGAAAGGAAGATCTCCAGGTCTTAAGTCCTGGGCTTTGTACCACTCTAAATTCTTTTCCATTTTTCTGCACCCTTTATCAAATGATGGAACCATTCCAGAGCCCTGTGCTGTAAGCAGAGGTGACATCATCTCTGCCTGCTTTGAGATCCCATTCACCCAGCACAGAATCACACAATGGTTTGAGTTGGAAGAGTCCTCCAAAGATTGTCCACTCCAACCCCCTGCAGTCAGCAGAGACATCCTGCACTAGAGCAGCTTGCTCACAGCCTTGTCCAGCCTGACATAGAATATCTCCAGGGATGGAGCCTCAGCTACCTCCCTGGGCAACCTGTTGCAGTGTTGCAGCACCCTCGTGGTGCAGAACTTGTTCCTAACATCCAATCTAAATCTGTTCTCAAATCACTGTCCCTCATCCTGTCACTGCAGGCCACACTTAATACTGTTGTCCTTCTTGGCCACGAGGGCACATTGTTGACTCATGGTGAATTTGTAATCCACCAGCACTTTCAGGTCTTTCTCCACAAGGCTGCTTCCCAGCAGGTCAGCCCCTCACCTGTTCTGGTCCATAATGTTGTTCCTCCTCAGGTGCAGGACCCTACACTTGCCCTTATTGAACTTCATGGGGTTGCTCTCTGCCCAGCTCCCAGCCTGTCCAGGTCTGGCTGAATGCCAGCACAGTTTCCCAGTCAGTGGCAGAAGTCTCACAGTGAATCCCAGTCTCACTTCTGGAAACCCTGCTGCTTGTCCAGGTGCCTGTCAGGTGCCAACCTGATCAGCAGCTTTTGCTCCCTCTGCAGCCCCTGCCAGACCTCCCCTGCTGTCTGCCCAGGTGTGGCCACTTTCTGCTGGCAGCCTCCTGGCATGAAGTTCTTCCTTATCTCTTCCTGGTGAGTAACCTCTTGTTGCTTGCTGTGTTTGCTTTAGCTCTGGCCATGCGGCAGTCAGGACGTTTGACACGAGGCCCTTTTCCACCTCAGGAGCACCCAGACCAGCTGATTCCAAGTTGCATAGCTGAGAGCCCAGTCCTCAAGTCAAAGTGTGGTTTCCCAGGCCAGTTAAAGCCTGTAAATAAGCTGCAGAGCACCTCAACCATCCAGCATAAAGCAGAAGACTGTGAGTAGCTTCAGACTTGAAGCCGCAAGGACCAAAACATCTAAGCAGAGTCACTCAGATGAAAACATCACATCACAGGGCTTTGGAAACGCAGTGGAACATTCCTTCAGCAGAACTCACTCCATGGTACTGCAGAAGAGGGTTTTCTATTCCTGTTTGCCTTGGTGAGGGTTGCTTGCACCTGTAAGCCACAGCAAGAGAGACATGAAAAGCGATGGCTTACAGCTGTGTGCATGGTGACTGCTGCGGGTAAGTCTGGAGCCTGCTGAAGCCACCTAACGCCTAACACGGACAAGGGAGCATCTGGAGAGCTGGGCTCCTCTATCTCCACCCTGGGACACTCTTGTCATAACCAGCTCCTCATTGCCTACGGCTCAGATGTTCTATTGGCCCCTCTTGCCCAGGGCACTTACGCAGATGGCCCTGAGAAGCCCCCTCCACGATGCTTTTGCTCTGGTCACCATAACCTCTGCAGTGGGTCCTGTTCTGGGAGATGACGAAAATGCCACCCAAGGGAGTCAGCATTTTAAATGGGTCAGCAGAAAGGAACGTCACAGGTGTCTGGTGCTGAGTAAAACAGTGCCTCCAGAGCCTTCATTTCTCAACATGCACACTCAGCATGACAGTCCCTTGGCACCAAGCACCCCCTGACACTTCCCTGGGCTCCCCATCAGTTCCTCGTGCTCACCCCCCAGGAAGCAGCAGCAGGATGGGGATGAAGCTCTCTCCATTGCTGATTCTTAGAAGGAAGAAGCATTTCCTAGAGCATGTTAGGGGTGGTTTGGGGGACTAGAGAGGAACAGAGCCAGGGTGCTGAGACTAATTGTGCAGAGCAGGTCAGGGTGGAGGGGGAGAGGAGCAATCTTGATGTGTGCCCTGGGTGAAGACAGGGGAGGGTGAGCAGATGATGGCAGGCTGCAGAGCTGTACGTGTCTCCCCACCACACTTCTATCTCTCTTCTTGCCTTCACCCACACACTCACACCATTCCCACACTGCTGACTCAGGGGAAAGAGAAGTTGATGTTTTCTGCTTGGACTGGGCACCACAAACTATTTTTCTTGAACAGGAGGAACAAACATCTCCTGTCAATTGTCACAATTTTTGCCACATGTCCTCTCCTCTCTTCCCCTCTTGTATGATCCTGTGTAGCAGAGAGGGCCTGAAGAACCACTACAGAGCAGTCCTCTGGGAACATCAAGGTGCAGAAGGCTGCCATCAGGTTCCTGTACACCTGTCCCACTCCTCAGGAGGCTGAAAAGCCAGAGGTGATAGAAGAGACAGGAGCTGCCACCACAACAGGGAGCTGCTGAAGTGAGGCACACCACTTGCTCTCTTTTATCCTTCACCACCCAGCTGAGGAAGACTAGAGAGCGAGCAAGGATCCTTCTGTGATGAGGAAGCAGCCTACCTTCCCTCACCCTGCAGGAAAAGGCCCACCTCATCCCTCAAGGGATGAGCTGCTGAGTGGATTGGGTGTCTGACACCTGTTAATGAAGGGCTCATTAAAAGCAAAAGAGTCATAGCCAGTGGGTTGCTGGAAAGTGTGAGCCACAACCGTAGGGGTTCCCTGAGGCAAAAGGGCCCCGGGGAGAGGCACAGAGATGGAAATGTATTGCCCTGTGCAAAGCTGGGCAGCTGACACAGAGCTAGGACAAGTTCCCTCAGCACATGAGCTCAGATAAGGTTTTCCTAGCACAGCTGGAGGAGGAGGGAAGCCTTCCTTGCACCACTCACATTGCCACAGTATGCAGACTCTCCCCTCGAAGCTGGCTGCTTTTTCCGGATGCTCCTCTCTATCTCTTCAGAACACCTCCACTTTGTCCCATATTGCCCCTGGACTCTGGATTGATGGGCCACAAGTGCTCTGCTTGGAGCTCACCACAGACCCTTTCCTCATGCTGCCTATGAACTGATCTAGGAGGCTTGAGAGCAGCCTGGAGGAACAGGGGGCTACAAGAAAGCTGGGGAGGGACTTTTTACAAGGGCTTGTAGTATAGTAGGATGAGAGGGAATGGCTTTGAGCTGCAAGAGGAGAGATTTAGACTAGAGACTAGGAAGAAACTCTTTCCAGTGAGACACTGGCACAGGTTGCCTAGGGAGGTTGTGGATGCCCCTCTCTGGAGGTGTTTAAAGCCAGGCTGGATGAGGCCTTGAGCAACCTGGGCTGGTGGGATGTGTCCCTGCCTATGGCAGGGGGTCGGAACTGGATGATCTTCACTGTCCCTTCCAACTTAAACCATTCTATGAATGTCTGATTCTAAATTACTCTAATTACAGCAGTAATCCCAGTTGGCTTCTCTCAAAGCTTCAGAGTGGTTGCTGCAGCTCTGTCCTCACCACTGGCAACTGCAAAGGCTCTGTGGAGCTCTTCCAAGTGTAGATGCAGGCTGTGACTGTCGCATCCGACTGCTGGAGTGCAACCAAGCCTGCAGCAGAACTGAACTGGGCTGTTTGGGTCAGACCTATAATCATGGAAAAATCGTGTTGTTATTATTTGTGCATCTGACTGCTTCCTTTTGAAGAGAACCAAGTGCATGGCCTCACCAAGGGCAAGTCCTTCCTGACCAACCCTGTGGCTTTCTACCATGGTGTAACCACATCAGTGGACAAGGGAAGCCCAACAGATGTCATCCAGATGGACTTTTGTGAAGTGCTTGATACAGCCCTCCCACAACATCCTCCTCTCTAGGCTGGAGAGATACGGATTGGATGGGTGGGCTGTGCAGTGGATAAGGAACTGGTTGGATGATCACATCCAGTGGTCAGCAGCTCAAAGTCCAGATGGAGATGGGTGACAAGTGGTGCCAATCAGGGTTCTGTACTGGGACCAATGCTGTTCAATGTCTTCATCAGTGATACAGACAGAGGGATTGAGGCACCCTCAACAAGTCTGAAGATGATACCAAACTGAGTGGTGTGGATGATAAGACTGAAGGATGGGATGGGTGCCATGCAGAGAGACCTGGACAGGCTGGAGTGGTGGGCTGAGGAGAACCTCATGAGGTTCAATAAGGCAAAGTGCAAGGTCAGACCTGGGTCAGGGCAGGAGGTGTCCCTGCTGAGTGCAGGGGGTTTGAACAAAATGGCCTTTGAGGGTCCCTTCCAACCCAATGAAATCTGTGAAACTGAACCAGAGCTACAGCAGATCTGGGCTGTTAGTGCGTCTGGTGTCGGAGCTGTGGCAACCCATCCCAGCTGCCCCCTGTTAAGAGATAAACCCAGCTTCCCCAGCCCCTCTCAGCCCTGAAGGCTCATCTCTGAGGACACAGGGGGATTCATCTTTGACTAAATTTACCCCCTCTTCACACAAGAGCTCTCAAAAGCCCTGAAACAATTAGAAAGAAGGCGTGAGAGGCGGAAAGATCAAACCAAACGAGGTAAGAGATGAAAGACAGAGCTGGAGGCAGGGTGCTTTCTGGGAAGTGGCCTCTACACTTTTTCCACCATCTCTGTAGAAGTGAAACTTGTCAGAAAAACAACAGCAACCCAAAGAATTTCCACTGGAGCTGCTCGGAGCAGTGCCTCTGCTCTGTCCCTCCTCTCTTTTGCTGCCTGCAGCTCGGCCTTCGCGTGCCTCACGCTCAGACTGGCTTCTTGGTTGTGACGCTGGGAGGAAATCAGCTACCCGCCTGCAATATAAGGGTGTCTAGGGCAAGGCTTTGATCAGAGAGCAGAGGCAGCATGAGCTGCACTGGCAGCTGACCCTCTTTGGTTCACACAAGCACCTGCTTTGCCCATACCTCGTTTTTGCTGATCTCTGCAAGCTTCGGACCTGACCAAGCACAGACTGGAGTGGGAAGACACAACCTGTTGCCTCTCCTGGATGCCACTATGAGGTTCAGCTCCATGGTGCAGTTCCTCACCTCCACTCTGCTGGCTTTCAATGGTAAGAGGGACTGGAGATATCGGGGCAGGGGCGGGCAGAGTAGCTCAAGAAGCTGAGCCTGAGCCTTACTTGGCCTGGAAGGGAGAATTTGTGCCCTTCCATCCACATTAAAGACAGCCAGATCCTGCTCTCTGCTACATGAATCACACCTTCTGTTCAACCTTCCATCTCGTTACAGCTGACCACATCCTGCCAGGAGTAGCCGAGGTGGAAAGCAGGGAGCAGAGGGTGTGGGCCAGAGCAGGGGATTCAGCCATGCTGCCTTGCTACCTGAGCGCTGGCAAGAGGCAGAATTGGCTGTCTGCGAAGACATCCGTGCTGTGGGTCCGGCATGGGGGAAGGTACGCCAGGGCCAACCTGTGTCTGTGTGGAGGAACCAGGGAGACTCTGATCCTCCGTTTTCCTTCCCCACGTTCCGTCCTCCCCGTCCCCAGCCCTTGATCCCCTTTGCCTTTGTCACGAGCTGCTCGCTTGTCCCGTTCCCAGCGCCCAGCAGGAGCCGCAGGTGGTGCTGGAGGTGGGGTCCTCGGGCCTGCGGAAGATGGCACTGCCCATGAGACCCCGCCTGGCTGTCCAGGACTCTGCCTTGCGCGGCGGCAACTTCTCCCTGCGGATCAGCCCGGTGCGGAGCGGCGACGCGGGGCTCTACGAGGCACGGGTGGTGTACAACGCGGAGGCGCTGAGCTGCCGGGTGCAGCTGGAGGTAGTCACAGGTGATCACAGACGGCAAGCCCGAAGAAGATGGATTTTGGGGAGGTTGTAAGGGTGGGGTGGGGATGCTGTGTTCTGCCAGGGCAGGTGAGAAGCAGCAGCCTCCCGAAAGCACACACCCTGAACTGTATAGTCCTGGAGGTCCCTTCTGACCTGGTATTCTATGGATCTTCCTGCTGTCTGCTCTGGAGAGGAGGCTGCCTGAAGGACGAAACTAGGCCAGGTGGGGCACAAAGGGATGGTTTCGTATCTCCCCTGTGATCTTAGCCTCATCCCCATGCACATTTTCTCCGCCTTGCAGTAACTCTGAGCCAGCCCAGCCCTGTGGTAGAAAACGAGCCACTTTTGCTGAGCTGCAGCTCCAGCCACCGGGCCAGCCTCGAGGAGACCTGCTGGTTCCACAACAGGCACCTGCTCCCCACCTCCAGGACCTTCTGCTTCTTGCGCGGGGCACACTTCATGCTCCGGCCAGCCATGAGTGACGCTGGCTACTGGCGCTGCCAGCTCAGATACTCAGACAACGAGATCATTTCTGCCACCTACTACCTGCGAATCCTAGGCAAGTTCAGCCCCTGCCTTGCTACTCTGGCACCCCCAAATTGCTCCTTTCGGTGTGACTGACCAACCACAGAGGCTTCAGCTGCCTGAATCCCACTCTGTTCTCACTTCCCAGGGCAGTCACCTCCCTGTGGGGCCTTTTCCATCCACCACCCCAGACTGACTTCATTCTCTCTGGCACAGGTTTTAGTGGCCCAAGCAACTCCATAGTCTATGCTGCAGCTGGCTCTGCAGCTGACCTGCAGTGCACCCTGAGCTACCTTCCCAGTGCCTCTGGGACCAACACGGTGACAGCCCGCTGGAGCCACCTGGCACAAGGACGCTTGCAAGAATGGGAGATCTCCCAGAATCTAAGCAGCAGAAGCTTCCCCCTTCATCTGGCGGCAGTGGGGCCAGGTGATGCGGGGCAGTACCGCTGTGCTGTCAATCTGGGCAGAAGGACAATCAGCAGGGACGTGACCTTGGCAGTAGTTACAGGTGAGAGGAGAAACAAAGACGCATTGGGCTCCCCACTGCTTGCAGAGAAACCTCCCCACAAGTCAGTTCACTGACCAGGGGTTACTCCTGCTCATAGGTTCCCACCCCCGGGCAGGAAGTCTCTTCTCAGGGCACTGAACAGCACTGGATTCTGCTGAAAGCAGAGGGTTTCCTGGGTTACTTGATTATTCTTCTCAAAGTTGAGGAAGACAAAGAAAATAAATGAGAGGAAGTAATAAAGGAGGGATGTAATAGGAAAAGGAAGGACAAGGAGGAGGTGTGGGCCTGCCTGCCTGTAGTCTTTCCTGAGGGTACCTTCTCTTTCCTTTGCTGCAGTCACTCCGAGCATCCAAGGACCAGTTTCTGAAGGGTCTCGACTGCTGCTCATCTGCAGCCTTACACACCCCCAGGGACATGAACGTTTCCAGTGGGAGCACCTGGAGTCAGCCCCCACTGGCAGGCAGCTGACTGTGGCCACCTCCCGTAACCTGGAAGGCCACAGACCCCACATGGGTCCTACCTTGGAAATACCTCAGGTGTCACAAAAGGATACAGGCACATGGGAGTGCAGTGTGTATGGGCCAGAAGGCAGGCTGGGAGCAGTGGAGTATGGGCTGCAGATCACAGGTACTGTTCCCCATGGATATCTAAGTGGCTCCTTTTCACCCTATTCAATTCCTTGGTGTCCTTTCTCAACCTTGTCCTATCCTTCTCCCCTTAGACCACCTGGATCCCATCTTGTTGCCATCCTGTCTTAGCTTTCAGTTCATGTTGCTCCTTCCAGTTTTCTGCACTCTTTCCCAGTTTATCTATCTTTATGCAGTCCCAGTCCTGCCTCAGTGCAAAATCAATCTTCCCTTCTTCCTAACTGTGGTTCCTCCTCACAGGTGCCCAAGTCTCCAGCCCTCCCACCATCTTCAGTGGGCAGGTTACTTTTGGGCTGACGCTCACCCTCTTCTTCCTGCTTATGGTCTGTGTTCTGGCTCTGGCCCTACAAAAAAGGGTAAGTGTCCATCAAGCAATTTCTGATGGCTTCCTTGCACATCAGCCTTTTTTCACCTTCTCCTGGGTACCCTGGAGACAGCCTCAGGGACACTGCAGCCAGAGGAGAAGTGGGGCTCAGGCAGACTGCTGAGAATGTCATGGACATTTAGTGAAGCTGGAACCTGGGCACTGGCAGGTCTGACTAAATGTGGCATTCATTTTGGAGCAGGCCAGACACTTCACAGGAGGAGCAAACCCTCCCAGAAATCAACCACAGCCCAGCCTTGCAAAGTTTCTTGTTTATGCCCCTAGAGATCAAGCCATGTTTAATTTCCAGGCTTCTGTAGACATCCTCCCTCTCATTCCTTATCTGGATGATTTGGTGTAAGAGAGTCTCCTGTTCCATACAAATATCCACTGGTCCCAGATGCTGGTCTTAGTGCAGACCTATTGTTGCTGACACAGCCGTACCTTGACTCTCTGCTTCCAGCAGCTTAATGCCCTTCATGTACTCAGCTTGTTTTGGTATCTCATCTTCTGAAAACTCTGCTTTGTCTTTGTGATCCCAAACACCAGTCCCTGACTTATCCCTCCCCAGCAGGCAACTTGAAAACATTATGCAAATAAGTCATAGAATCATAGAATGGTTTGGGTTGAAAAGGACCTCCAAAGGTCACCCAGTCCAATCCCCCTGCAGTCAGCAGGAATATCCTCCACTAGATCAGGCTGCTCAGAGCCTTGTGCAGCCTGATCTTGAGTATCTCCAGGGATGGCGTCTCAATCACCTCCCTGGGCAACCTGTTGCAGTGTTCCAGCACCCACATGGTGCAGAACTTGTTCCTAACATCCAATCTAAATCTGCTCCTCTCATATCAAACCATTTCTCTATGTCCTGCCACTGCAGGCCTTTGCAAACAGCCCCTCTGCAGCCTTCCTGTAGGCTATCTTCCATAGCGGGCAGAAGTCCAGACTTATGCCATTTAGTCTTACTCCCATTCCTGATGTTGTCTTGATTCTTCCGTTTCAGACACGCACTCCTGCTTTCCCAGCGCTGGAAGGGATGGTTGCATTTGCTGTGCCAAGGAAGAAGGTGATGGAGGAAAACCAGGAGGAGAAGATCCAGCAAACTGAGTGCTGATGGGAGCAGGGACACTAAACCTAGTCTGCATGGGAGGATGAAACTCTCAGTGGAGAAAGGAGCTCCATGCAGACTGTTTGGAAGGGTCTGGGGCTGGCATGAACAAACCAGAAGTCTGTGGGAGCCCTGTAGCTGCAGAGGAGCTGGAAGATACAGACTAGGCCAAGATAAGACCACTGCAGTAAGGTGACAAGAAGCACAGATGCTTTGGAGCTACTGTGAATATTTGAGCCAGCAGTTACTGCCTGCTTCACTGCCACTTCTTTCTCCTACCTTTTGTCCCTCCTTCACAGCCTCTCACAGCTTTTCACTAGTGGGACACTGGGATGTGGGAGATGGCTGGAACTCAGTTTCTCTGCAGCCCCATGGTGTTTCCTTCCCACTGCCCCCTCTCTTCTCCCTTTCCACACACTGCCCTGCCCTTGCACTGATTTCCATGGCAGAGGGGACTCCACAGAGGACTGCACATGTTGCACATTTAGAGCATTTTATTTTATTAGAACCTACAATAAACCTGTCAAAAAAACCCCGACACTGGGCCCTGTATGTGCTTGTGGAGGATCACAACTACTCATGGTGCTGGGTCCACCTCTGCATGTGTGAGGCAGCTTCTAAAGATTCTGCTGCCTTCTTTCTCCTCTTTCTCTCTTTCTCTCTTTCTCTTTTCTCTCTCTCTCTCTCTCTCTCTCTCTCTCTCTCTCTTGCTCTCTTCTGTTTTTACTGAAGTTACCTGTTCATTTCAGACATTTTCATAGTGGGGAAGGGGAAATTAAATTCCACTGGAAAAGAAACAATCACAGATTCAGTCTCTTTTTGCTGTGCTTCAGGCAAGGAGGCCTCAGATGAGGTTGTGTATAAATAGAAATACAAATAGTTCTACCAATACAAATTAACATAAACACAAATTCCAGCACCCCTGAAGTCCTGAGAATGAAATCTGAAGCTTCGTAGGTGTTGCTGTCCTGCCTTTGTAACCAGCAGAGCCCTTCACCCAAATGCCCATCACTTACAAAAGTCAGGCACTGAAAAAAGGTGACAACCGCGGCCACTGAGTGGCTTTGTTTGACAGACCTCAAAGGAAAATGTTCCAAAGGCAGCCACCACCAATGCATAAAGAGCTGCTTATGGGAGTCTCTGCCTCCCTAAGGCTGCAATCAGTGCTGGGATGCAGCAGTGAATAAATCCAAAATATCAGGGGTCTCTTTTTGAGGTTTTGGGGTTGCCTCAAACCGAGCTCCTGATGAGAATGCTGCTGCATCTTGTGCTACCTACTGAGATCCAAGGCATTTGGGGTAGCAACGCTGTGTAGCTTTTCATCTCCATCCTACTCAAGAGCTTCCACCCTGCTGGACTGCCAGGTCAGAAGGAATCACTCCTGCAGCTGCCAGAAGCTGCACTCCGAAACGGATGTCACTCCCACCGAAGGATTTTGTGATTGCATGATTCTATGAAATCTAAAGAGTGGGGCTCAAGAGCATGGGGCTGGGCTCGTTTCAGAGGTGGACAGGGGGCAACGGACACAAACTGGAATACAGGAGGCTTCACCTGAACGTAAGGTGCCGGATCACTGGCCCGGGCTGCCCAGAGAGGTTGTGGAGTCTCCTTCTCTGCAAGCTTTCAAACACGCCTGCACATCGCGATCCTGGGCAAGCCGCTTTGGGTCTCCCTGCTTTAGTAGGGGGGTTGGACTGGATGACCTCCAAGCTCCACGGGTCTGTGCCGGTGTAACCGCCGCAGCGGGCCGCGTCCCGCTGGCGCCGGGCGGGCGAAGGCGCAGCGGCAGCTGGAGCCGGGTTCGTGCCGCCATCTAGTGTCCGCTCGCCCACCGGGGACACGCCAGCGGCTCCTCGCTGCTCCGGAAGCCGGCCCAGGCCCTTCCCTGCCTTGGCTTTCAACTGAGCAAGTTAAGACAAAAAAGCAATGTAGCTGCTACTCAGAACCTGACCTGGTGTGCTGGGTGTTGGGCTGCAGCCCGTCTTGATGCTGCGAGCGCCGAGCTGCTTCCAGCGGCGTCCTGCGGGCTCTCTCTACCAGTGAAACTCCTGCAGTTGTGCATCCTAACAAACACGGTCACCAGCTCCTTCCTTCCCTTTTGCCAAGGTCATAAATGGTAAGGCAGTAAGTAAGATCCGTCTGGTAGAGGTCCCCAGCCACTCCAGCCACGCCTCTCACGCCTGTTGCATTGATGGCACCTTTTTAACATCAGCTTGGGGTTGCTTAGGTTCACTTTAGCCCCTCTAACTGTTGGGTGACATGCTTTTGCAGTGATTCTTGGACTATGTCTCTCTCCAGTGCCCTCAACTAGTCTCCGACATCCCAGCACATCTGGCTAATCTTTCTCCATAAGACTTCACACTTCTTGCCAAGATACAAGGGACCTCTGGCTCCTGAAGAGCATCTCTGGAGATTCCCTGGTTTTCCACTCTGAGCAGCAAATTAACCTTCATGATACGTGTTTAGAGTCCTCTCTTCACAACGAAAGTATCTGCAGAGAGACTCCCAAGTGCCTGCAGAGAGATATCATCCCCCAGCACAACCTCTGCCAGCACTTGGCATAGCCTGGAAGCTTCTTCTCTTCGTGGAGGTCTGAAAGAATTTGTTATTCACCAACCCCACTTTTCAGAAGTACTCTGGATGGGATTAGAGCAGAGAGACAGATCAGGGTGGGTGGGGAGGGTCTCTGAAGGGAAGAAAACAGGGAAAGATGACAGCCACAAATTTGGTCGAGGGTCTCTTCTTCTGACTCTGCCACATGAGCTCCACTTTTCACAGTCACACAGACTGACACAATGTCAGGGGTTGAAAGGGACCTCCAAAAATCGTCCAGTCCAAAACCTCTGTCAGAGCAGCAGCATCTAGGGCAGGTCACACAGGAACACATCCAGGTCTGTCTGGAATGTCTCCAAAGAAGGAGACTCCACAACCTCTCTGGGCAGCCTGCTCCAGGGCTCTGACACCTTCACAGAGAAAACCAAAACTTTCTCCTTTTGTTCACACAGAGCCTCCTCTGCTCCAGCTTGCAGCCATTGCCCCTTGTCCTGTCACTGGACATCCCTGAGCAGAGCCTGGCTCTGTCCTCCTGACACTGCCCTGCACATCTTGATAAACATGGCTGAGGTCATCCTTCAGGCTGCTCAGCTCCCTCAGTCTGTCCTCAGCAGGGAGATGTTCTACTGCCTTCAGCATCTTTGTGGCTCTGTGCTGGACTCTCTCAAGCAGTTCCCTGAGGTCCCTCTTGAACTGAGAGGGGCAGAACTGGACACAATATTCCAGATGTGGCCGGAACAGGGCAGAGTAGAGGGGCAGGAGAACCTTTCTTGACATATTCACCAGAGCCCTTCTAATGCACCCCAGAATACCCTTGGCCTTCTTGGCCACATTGCTGGCTCATGGGCATCCTTCTGTCCACCAGGTCCCTTTCCCCTTTGCTGCTCTCCAACAGCTCAGTCCTCAGCATACACTGGTCTATGGGGATGTCCTTTTCCAGATGCCAGACTCTACACTTGGCCTTGTGGGTGCTGTGTGGGCGCTGTCCCAGCAGGGTGAGAACCAGGCTCACATGGAGCTATAAAAGTGGTTACATAGTTATCAGAACTATTCCATTCAAAGCAGAGGCCAGATGGCTAATATCATTCATTCCTCCTGGATGCTAATGTTTAATTCATGCTTGCAGTGCCCTTTGAGATGCTTGGATGGAAGTGACACAAATGCATCACTGCATGCTGTGCCACTTGGTCCCAGCACTGCCTGGTCACCATGCAGCTGTAGCAGCTCTGAGAGACCAAGATACCTCCTGAGTCCCTTCCCTGGAGTGAGAATGGGTCTGTGTGTGGGCCAAACCTGCAGCTTTGTCACCTCAGACACATGTCTCTGCTTCTCCTTGTAAGTCTGCAGCAGGCTCAAGTGCATTCTGAAGTTTCACTTCTTTGGGAGGTGTTTGCATGGATGAACCATTGACATCAAGTCAGTGTTTGTACACTACAGTGTGCTCAGCAGATGAAAGGCAAACTGGGACCTGTAAGAACAGAAACATTGGCACAATGCCCCCCGAGTCCCAGGCCCTGGGATTCCAAGGTCTTGCAGTCCCAACCTGTCTTTTCCTAGCTCTGACTTTCCCAGGAAAGCCCCTCCCTGTCAGCTAGAGATCAGCAGGGACATTTCTATTTGCAGACATGTGAGAGCATCTTGAAGATGCTGCTGTGATGTGGCAGGCTCTCATGGCAGCACCTAGTCTCAGCATAGGGCTTTCATGGGCTCCAAACACTTACATCCCATCCTGTCCTGCCCCGTACGTTGGATCTCACACTGGGACGCTTCTGTCTCTTGCTCTCTGATGAGACAATTTGATCTTTCTCCACAGACACAGCCAGCAGACCAACTGTTGCATTTGAGGCCTGATCAGTGCTCTTCCTTTCACATCTGGTGGCAAATTTAGGTTGAATATTAGAAGAAAATTAGAAGAAAATTCTTGACTGAAGAAGTTCTCAAACACTGGAACAGGCTCCTAGGGAGGTAGTTGAATCCCCATGCCCAGAGGTGTTTTAAAGAGGCAGAGATGTGGTGCTGAAGGACACTTGATACAGTTAGAGAGTGGTTGGACTTGATCTTAAGGGTCTTTTCCAACTGAAATGATTCTATGAATCTATGATTCTGTGGTGAACCTCAGTGCTATGTCTGTCCCTGCTCTTCCAAAGCCTGGTTGCACCTTGCACCCTCGTCCTGCACAGAAAGGGGCAAGTCAGTGCCAAGAGGAGAAGAGTGGGTGGCAGGGAGATGAAATCTCAGCCATGTCTGGGGCTCAGTGGGTTTCCGCCGTCTTGACTGAGGCTGGGATTCAGAGAGAGACACCAAATGTGGGTGCAAAACCACAAGAGCCCCCTCCTCCACCCTTCAGAGAAGGGAAACAGCTGAGGTTCAGCAGTGGTACAGGTTACCTGAGAGTAACCTTGCCTTGGGTTTGCAGGGCAAGGCTTCTGTAGCAGAGAGGCTGTGTGGATGACTTCTGTCATCAGTGAGCCAGTCCCAATCCAGACCCAGCAGAGGCCAGAGCTGAGCCAGTCAGAGATGCTGGTGGTGCTTCTGTGGTAACTGTTTTAAGAGAGCGTGAAATGCACTGCACAGCAGCTGTGAGAGAGAAGGGAGAACATCTGAGCGAAACAGCTCTGCAGACAGCAAGATCAGTGAAGAAGGTGCAGAGAAGGTGCTCCATCCAAGCAGTGGAACAGAGATTCTCCTGGAGCCCCTGCAGAAGACCACGGTGAAGCAGGCTGTGCCCTTGCAGTCCATTCCTCATGGATGGAACCTTGTGCAGAGGCCCCATACTGGAGCAGTTTGAATCATCAAACAATAGAACAGCCCAGGCTGGGCAAGACCTCATGGCTCATCTGATCCAGCCTTTCCTGGGACAGGAGCTCTAAATGAGTTTATCCAGCACCCTATCCAATCAATCACACCCACCACCTTCCTGGGGAGGCTGTTCCAGTGACTGTTCTCACTGCAAAAGATGCCTTGTGTTGAGGTGAACACAAAGAACTGCAGCCCATGGGAAGGACCCTCACTGGAGCACTTGCTGAAGGATCCCATGGTGGAGATCAGCATGAGCAGGAAGAAGTGGCAAAGATGAAGTGCTATGAACTGACCATAGTCCCCAGACCCTGTCCCCCTGCAACACTTTGGGGTTGACAGAAGAGTCAGGTGTGAAGCTTGGCCTGGGAAGAAAAGGGGGCTGGTGAGAGCTGGTTTTAGCTTTGGTTTTGTTTCTTATTATCCAACTCTGGGTTTAATTGGTCATAAACTAAATTAATCTTTCCCCAAGCTGAGCTTGTTTTGCCCGTGGTGGTAACTGGTGAGCAATCTCCCTGTTCTTATCTTGACCTATGAGATCTTCTATCCTATTTTCTCCCTCTGCCTTGCTGAGAGTAGCTGGGTGGCCACTGATGGCCAGCCAAGATCAACCTACCACTTCTAGAAAGAAAATATTCTCTCATCTCACCCCAAATCTCAGTCACATTGCACAGACAGGTGGCCCTAACATATCATCAGGGGTCCTGCTCTGGCAGGGTAGGTCAATTGGGCAACTTTTTGGGGTCCCCTCCATCCCCTGAACATTCTGGGATTCAGTGTGATTCTGTGCTCCCCTGTTCCTCTGTTACCAGCCCTGTGCAACCCCTGGTGCCAGGTCCATGGGCCACTTCTCAGACATGCCTCCTCTTAGTGATGATGCAGTAGAAAATGGGAGGAAATGGAGGGCAGCTTGGTCTTGCAGGGCATCAGAGGCACAGATTGGGTCTACGTCTGCTCAGCTAAGATGTCCATTTGCTTGCTTTGCCAGCAGAGCAGAACCTGCTTCCCACCACTCACTCGTAAGTCTGGGCTCCGTCATGGCCTCCCATCAGCTGCCACAGGGCCAATGAGCTCTCTCTGTCATGCACACTCATCCTCCCCATTGCCTTCTGCTATGGTCTCCACTCCTGTTGACTCGCAGAGCTGAACTCCACTGCGCTTGGAGAAGCACCAACGCTGGCGGATGTCAGCGCAACTTGGACCGGCAGCAAGACCTCGCTGACGTTCTGGCTGCAGAGGTGGAGACATCGAGGCCAACGTCTCCTCAGCTGCTTTCTGAACATCAGCTTCATTCTTTTGTTTCTGCTGTAGCTGGGTGAGATCAGTCACAGCAGGTGACAAACTCAAGGAGACAGAAACACAGAGGCAGAGGGGAGGAACAGAGGTAAGGCAACTGTTTCTTGCTTGCTTTCTTCCTCTCAGAACAGAGGCCAATCTCTTTCGGTTTTTTTAATGTTATGAACTTTACTCTTCCACACAAGTTGCTGTTTCGGCACACATGGATTGGTCTCGCCCCACTTAAAGGTCTTATGTAAAACCGTCCTGAACCTTTGACTTGATAACGCTTCTGTGCCTGTGAATTCTCCAAGGCCTTTTGGTTTTAACTAAAGAGTGTTTGCTTCCCTGGATTTTTCCCTGCAAGGGGTTAAAAAAAAGGGAGCTATGGGAAGCTGAACCTGCCTTGGAGCCAGGAGGTCTCACAGATATTCTAAACCCACGTAGAGGGAAGAATGTCCTACTTGCAGGCCAGTCACTGGTGAGCTTACCTCCCCAAGGCGTGCACTGTGGAGCAGCCCTACACCAGCTGCCACTTGCTATCATTTTCCCCATGTGCCCTTCAGGAAATGCAACTTTGTTCTACAACAAAAGCCTGGAAAGCAGGGAAATGGCAACCCTGGCTAACTAGGGATGTCTGCTTGCATCTGTGTGCGCTGAGACCCGAGGGGTCTGTGCTGCTAATCCAGGCTGACTGCCTCACTGCCTGCCACTGCCTGCCAATGCAGCTTGATCCACGAGCTGAGGGCTGAGCGAGCACAATTTCTTGGAAAAGGAGGGACCCTATCAAGTTAAAGACACCAGAGAAGAGTTTCCCTTCCCTTTCCGTGCATTAGTGCCCCGTTCAAAAGGGGAGCTCCATTTCTAGTTGAATTGTTCAACTTTCAGATGTTGTGTCCTACTCAGCCTTTGCCAGGCACCTCAGTGGCACGTGGTCCTTTATGAGTTTGGGTCACTGATGAATGCTCTCCACTAGAACCTGCACAGTTCTCTGATGTCCTTGGTGCATCTTAGCCTCAGATCCATTTGCAGGCTTTTCCTCCCCAGAGTTTCACAAAGATGGCTGCCAAAGCTGCCCGCAGCAGGTCAGGGCTTGCCCCATGTAAACTGAGCATCTCTCCCTTTCCACTCATGGGGACCCTCAGCTTGATAAGGACCTCAGGGAACTGCTTGAGAAGAGTCCAGCACAGAGCCACAAAGATGCTGAAGGCGGTGGAACATCTCCCTGCTGAGCAGGCTGAGGGAGCTGAGGCTCTTGAGCTGGGAGCAGAGCAGCCTGAGGGGTGACCTCAGTCATGTTTATCAAGATGTGCAGGGCAGTGTCAGGAGGACAGAGCCAGGCTCTGCTCGGGGATGTCCAATGACAGGACAAGGGGCAATGGCTGCAAGCTGGAGCAGAAGAGGTTCCATGGGAGCAGGAGAAAGTTTTTCACTGTGAGGGGGGCAGAGCCCTGGAGCAGGCTGCCCAGAGAGGTCATGGAGTCTCCTTCTTTGGAGACATTCCAGGCAGACCTGGATGTGTTCCTGTGTGACCTGCCCTAGATGCTGCTGCTGTGACAGGGGTTTTGGACTGGGTGATCTTTGGAGGTCCCTTTCAACCCCTGACATTCTGTGCATCTGCGATTCTTGGGTGCTCAGGGTCAGTGCCCTCCTGATCTGCTCCAGCTTCAGGCAGAGCCCCTGTGTTCACCAGGGACAAATCCAAAGGGATGCACTGTTGCTCTGAAGCATGCCAGTTAGCTGTGCTGACCTGACCTTTTCCTGCCTGAGCTGCACATCAAGTAAACTGCAGGAGAAGATGTTGCTGTTCCTCTTTTGACAGCTGCATACACAATGCCTGAATGTCTTCCCTGCCACGTGGATGGCTTGGGAGGGTGTTGGGGGCCTGCCTTTGGAGTGCATCTTGGTGTTTTCACAACCCCCAGGGGCTTTAAAAAGGCTCCTCTGGGCTGCAGTTGTGAACTGTAAGATGAAAAACGGTTTGTGCAGCCAAAATGAGGGGGTTAGGGGGAAAGAAAAGGGCCGAGGTGGAGGGGGAAACTCAGAAAGGAAGTGCTGAAATGCCTATGCAGCAAAGTCTTGGCTTCCCCTTAGGCTGCAGGAGGGGCTGGAATCCACAGGGAGCAGCCTGGGCTGCAGGGATGGAGCCACTTCTCATGGCTTTCACCTGTGTCCAGGAAAGCAGCCAGGCTAGGGGGTCTTTACGGCTGAAGGGCATTCACAGGTGGCCTGGCTGCCATGCCTCATCCTGACAGCAGCCCCTCTCTCCAGCCGCACCCTGCTCAATGCCTTCCTGTCACAGCAGCTCAGAACGGCCAGAGGCACCCCAGGGGTCCGGGTGACAACGGGCCCACGGAATGACCTTTACTGCTACTGTCTCTTCAGTCTCTGCTGGTTGTCTTTGCTGTTTGCTCTCTCCCCCTGCGGGCTGCTCAGACACATTTGCTTTAGCATTAGTAAGTAATTCCAAAGATGCTGCTACTCAGTGGAAGAGCCAGGTCAGCTTTGCTGTAGATGCTGAAGCTGAAAGAGAGGTGATCATCCTCCGTGAGACTCAGGCCCAAAGCCAAGCCCACTCCATATGCCGAGGCCAGAGGCAACTGCATCCCTCAGCTCTCTCCTGGCACCCCCAGCAAGGTGAAATGCAAGTGCGGCATCAGGGGCCGAGGTGTGGACCCCCTGTGTGGATGGCTGCCTGGCAAGGCCTCCCCACCCCCTGCCCCAGCAGAGCAAGCTGCTGTGAGATCAAAAGCACAGCCACAAGCCAGAGTAAGAGGAGAAAACAAGAAAACCACACTGTGTGAAAGAGACACAAGAATGCACCAAGAGGGAGATGGACTCCTCTGCGCCAGGAGTGGCTGCTGAGGTTTGGGTGTTCCTTTTTTTTGTTTCGGTTTCCTCCTGTGTCATGCTGATGCCAGCACCGGGGGAGAGCTCCCTGGAGCCTTCACCCACTGGGGCTCGGTGCTAGAGGGACTGAGGGACTGAGAGGTCCTCTCCCAAGTAGATGTTCTCTGGCACAGAGTTGGTCGTGCAAGCATCGTTCCCTGGAGTGAGACCACTCACTACCTCAGCTCTCCTGTTCTCATCTCCTGGGGAGGTAAGGATTACTAAAATGAGCCAAGAGGTAATTAAGCCAATTTAATAAGAGGGGGGAGTTAAAATTAAGTGGCAATGGATGTTTGGTTGGGAAGGAGCCCTGCTCCTCTGTTGCTGGATGTGCTGATAAATTAAGTATGTCTGAACTGCTCCTGGCACAGAGGCCAACCAGCATGAGATGGTCTGGGCTGTTAAGTGCTCTTAACCTCCAAAATGAACTGGGTCCATGCCAGCTGTCTAATGGGAGTGGTCCCTGGTCTGTGCTAACACCTAAAAGCATCCTGAGAGTCGCTCAGGAGAGGGAGAGTTGTCCTGGGCCAAAAATGTGTCAGGAAATATTCCAGGGCTGATGAATGTGTCCCAGTGCCTGGGGACACTCCCTGACACCGCTGAATTTATGAGAACCACCATCAGACAGAGCTGGGCTGCCTGTAAGGAGGCTGCGGGTCTGCTACGGGCATCTGCTAACGAGAGCAGCTTGCTCAGCTAACACAGCAGGGCCTTGCTCACTGAGATGTGTAAACTCCAGAGCTGCACTGCCTCTGATCCAGCCTGCAGGGATACAGAGGGAGGGAGAAAGACCGAGGGGAAATAAGAAGCGGCATGCACGAGAAGTAAACGGGGAGAGAGAGGATGTGTGGGAAAGAAAGCCTCGCTGAAGGCGCCCCATGTCCCCACTGACGTGTGGGTAAACACCCTACTGCAGGCACCTCACACCAGTAGAGAGATGAATGGAGCAGCAATGCAGAGCACATGAAACCAAGAGGAGAACCAGAAAAGCAAAGATACGGCAACCTGCATCTACCCACCTGCGGGAGGTCAGCAGTTCAGCAGTCCCAGGGCGCTCTGCCTGTGGGGGTTTGTTGATAGCCAAGCAGCAAGAAGATAAAGGAGAAATGGAAGCCATGAGACAGCAGGCAAAGGAGAGGTTGCCAGCCAAAACGCAGGGATTGCAGCCATTCCTTACCCTCACATTTTATATGATGCTTGATGATTTTAAATATTTCAAGCCCAGTGTAGGTTTTTAGTGGGGGCTGACTTGTCCTGCTGGCCCCACTGGGACAGGTGACACCAGTGCTCAGAGCAGGGGTGAGGTTTCTTCTGTCGTCTCAGGAATGGATCCCACCCAGGGCCCTACGCCAGTGCTTGCTTTGAGTGAGCTGAATGCAGATGCCTTCTGGCCACCCTTTATTCTGTGGCACAGTCAAGCAATTTGCTTGTTAGCTGCCACTGCATCAGGCAGAAGCAATCTCCAACCATATCACAGAATCAACCAGGTTGGAAGAGACCTCCAAGATCATCCAGTCCAAACTATCATCCAGCCCTATCCAGTCAACTAGACCATGGCACTAAGTGCCTCATCCAGACTTTTCTTGAACACCTCCAGGGATGGCAACTCCACCACCTCCTTGGGCAGCCCATTCCAATGCCAATCACTCTCTCTATGAAGAACTTCCTCCTACTTTGAGAAAATTACTAACATCCAGCTTATACCTATTCTGGCACAACTTGAGACTGTGTCCCCTTCTTCTGTTGCTGGCTGCCTGGGAGAAGAGACCAACCCCCACCTGGCTACAGCCTCCCTTCAGGTAGTTGTAGACAGCAATGAGGTCACCCCCGAGCCTCTTCTTCTCCAGGCTGCACTCCCACAGCTCCCTCAGCCTCTCCTCACAGGGCTGTGCTCCAGGCCCCTCAGCAGCTTCATTGCCATTCTCTGGACACCTTCCAGTATCTCAAAATCTCTCTTGAATTGAGTGGCTCAGAACTGGGTACAGTACTCAAGTACAGTACACTGCTGGCTCATCTGTTTTGCTGTAAACCAGGCCATGCAAATATTCTGTGGGGCTGGGGTGGTGGCTTTGCTTTGCAAGAGGTGACCCAAAAGTCTGCCTTTGCCACCTGCTTCCCTTCTGATGCTGCACAGGGCTGCAGCTCACTCCTGCACCTGTACTTTTCATAAGTGCACTTGTGAGCATCTGCTTGGCTGCCAGGTCATTGGTCACAGAGCCATAGAATCTCAGAATGATAGGGCTTGGAAGGGACCTCTGAGATCATCCAGCACAACCTCCCTGCTAGAGCAGATTCATCTAGATCAGGCTGCACAGGAACACAACCAGGTGCATTTTGAAGGTCTCCAGAGGAGACTGCTCAACCTGTCTGGGCAGCCTGGGCCAATGCTCTGTCACTCTCAAAGGAAAGAAGTTTCCCCTTAAGTTCAAGTGCAACCTCCTGTGTTCCTGTTTGTGCCTGTCACCCCTTGTCCCATCACTGGGCATCAATGAAAAGAGCCCAGCCTCTTCCTCTTCATCTCCACCCTTTAGATGTTGATCAGCATAGAGAAGATCTCCCCTCAGCCTGCTCCCCTCCAGGCTAAACAGCCTCAGGTCTCTCAGACTCTCCTCATAGTGCAGATGTTATTATCCCCTCAGCATCTCTGTGGGCCTCCATTGGACTCCCCCCAGTAGCCCCCTGTCTCTCTTTAACTGGGGAGCCCAGTACTGCATGCAGTATCCCAAATGAGGCCTCACCAGGGCAGAATAGAGGGGGAGGAGAACCTCTCTCAACCTGCTGGCCACACTCTTCTTAATGGGCCCCAAAATATCATTGGTCTTCTTAGCCCACAAGGGGACATTGTTGATTTATGGTGAACTTGTAGTCCACCAGCACTCCCAGGTCCTCCTCCACAGAGCTCCTTACTAGCAGGTCAACTCCTCACTCGTCCTGGTCCATGAGGTTGTTGCTCCCAAGGTGCAGGACCCTACAGTTGCCCTCGTTGCACTTCAAAGATTCCCCTCTGCCCAGCTCCCAGCCTGTCCAGGTCTCACTGAATGCCAGCACAGCTGGCAGGATGTAAGCCACTCCTCCCAGTTGGTACCATCACAAACTGGCTGAGGCTGCACTCTGTGCCTTCAGCCAGGTTGTTGAAGATAAACAAGGCTGGACCCAGTACTGAGCCCTGGGGAACGTCACTGGCCACAGGCCTTCAGCTAGGCTCTGTCACACTGACCACAACCCTCTGAGCTCTGTACTTTAGCCAGTTCCCAACCCACTTCACCACCTAATCATCCAATCCCTGCTTCTGAAGCTTGGCTGTGAGGATGCTGATGTCCACATTGTGCATGTCAGGCAGCCTGCCAGAACACAGGCAAGGAGCTGGCTCAGGAAGCAGCCCCTGTTCTGAGCACCCAGAGAAGAGCAGCTTCATTCCCTGTGTTTCTCAGCTATGCTTAAGTCCCTTTTAGCTCCTTGAGTTTCCCAGTCAGTGGCAGAAGTCTTACATTGAATCCCAGTCTCAGTTCTGGAAACCCTGCTGCTTGTCCAGGTGCCTGTCAGGTGCCAACCTGATCAGCAGCTTTTGCTCCCTCTGCAGCCCCTGCCAGACCTCCCCTGCTGTCTGCCCAGGTGTGGCCACTTTCTGCTGGCAGCCTCCTGGCATGAAGTTCTTCCTTTTATCTCTTCCTGGTGAGTAACCTCTTGTTGCTTGCTGTGTTTGCTTTAGCTCTGGGCACACAGCAGTCAGGATGTTCAACAGAGGCCCTCTTGGTGAGTGCTCCAGCTCAGGAGCACCCAGACCAGCTGATCACAGCCCTCTGGGCTCTGACCCTCAGCCAGTTCTCAACACACCTCATTGTCCACTCCTCTGACCCATGCTTCCTCAGCTTACCTATGAGGATGTTAAGGGAGATGGTGTCAAAAGCCTCGCTGAAGCCAAGGCAGACAACATCTGTTCCTGCAGACCTGATCCCCATGTAAACACAGTGTTGATGTTCTCCATGCTTTGATTGTTTCATCACTCTGATCATTTAAATTGATTTCAATATCAAATTATGTTGGCCTTAACATTGCCTGTGGCACAGAGACACTGCTCTGGGCTTGGGCAGTGCTTGCTGTCACTGGGGTTTTGCCTGCTCCTTTGAGCACTTATCCTGCTTGGCTTTCTTTTTCTGATACATGCTGTGGTTTAGGGACAGAGAACTCAGAAGTGCCCTCACCCCAACAGCCATGGTCCCCTTCCCCTTGTCAGCTCACCTAGCTGGACCTTACACCAGCACTTGGTCTAAGCTAGAGAGATAAGGCTTGGATGGGTGGTGTGTTCAGTGGATAAGGACTCGGCTGGATGATGGCATCCAAAGGGTAGTGGTCAACAGCTCAATATCCAGATGGAAATAGGTGACAAGTGGTGTCCCTCAGGGGTGTGTATCAGGACCAGTGCTGTTTAATATCTTTGTCTTCATATAGAAAGTGGTATCAAGTGCACTATCAGCAAGTGTGCAGACAACACCAATCTGAGTGGTGCTGTCAATATGCCAGAAGGATGGGATGTCATCCAGAACAACTTGGACAAGCTGGAGAAGTGGGTTCAGGTGAATCTCATGAGGTTTAACAAGGCCAAGTGCAAGGTCCTGCAGCTACCTGAGGCAATCCTCATTATCAGACCAGGTTAGGGGATGAGGTGACAGAAAACAGCCCTGCAGAAAAGGACTTAGGAGTGCTGCTGGATGAGAAGCTGGACATGAGCCAGCAATGGGCACTTGCAGCCCAGAAGGCCAATGGCAGCCTGGGCTGCATCAAAAGCAGCATGGCCGGAGATGGGGAGAGCTGATTCTGCCTCTCTGCTCTGCTCTGGGGAAACCTCACCTGCAGTGCTGTGTCCAGCTCTGGAGCCTCAGCACAGGAAGGACATGGACCTGATGGAGAGCATCTGGAGGAGGCCACAAAGATGACCAAGGGGGTAGAGCAGCTCTGCTATAAGGACAGGCTGAGGGAGCTGGGGGGTTTTCAGCCTGGAGAAGAGAAGGTTCCAGGCAGACCTAATAGCAGCCTGCCAGTACCTGAAGGGATCCTACAGGAAGGCTGCAGAGGGACTTTTCAGTGTCTAGGGATAAGGGGGAATGGTTTGAAGCTGAGGGAGAGCAGGGTTAGGCTGGATCTTAGAAAGAAGTTCTCCAGCACAAGGGTGGTAAGACTCTGAAATAGGCTGCCCAGGAAGGCTGTGGCTGCCTCCTCCCTGAAGGTGTCCAAGGCCAGGTTGGATGGGGCCTTGAGCAGCTGAGTCTAGTTCAGAGGAGTCCCTATCCATGTCAGGGAGGTTGGAGCAGATGATCTCTGAGGTCCCTTCCAACCTGAGCCACTCCATGAGTCCATGATTAACAGAGCATTTGGCCTTCCAGAACAGCATTCCTTGGCAGTGACAGTCCACGGCAGGGAGGGGCATTGCTGCAGTGATGGAGTCAAGCCACACGGTGGTAATCAGCCTGTTAGCCATCCTCCTGGTTCTACATCTGGGTGAGTTACACTTCAGCAAACTCTCCTGCCTCTTACAGCCTTTCCACAAGCCTCACAACACGAAGGGTGTCTTCAGTCTCCTCACACTCTGCCCTATAGCAAGCTTCACCCGGCTTAGGGCAGGCTCATTCCTGCTATGAAGATGTGACAACTGCCTGCTTACCTCCTCTGCTCTATCCCTGCAGTGCCCCACAGCATTTTGTGGGCCATGCAGTGAAGATGAGGATGGAGGGCTCAAAGCTGAGAGGCTCCCTACATCCATTTGCTGTTATTACAGAGGCAGCATGGATAGTTCAGGCTTTGGGATTCAGGTTGTTCCCAGTCTGCCTACTGGGCCTGCCAGCTGAAACCAGGGTGTCTGGAGCATCATCAGGAGTGCTGCCCCAGAGAGATGCAGGAGTGAGGTTCCCGTGAGAGCCAGGGTGCACACCAAGCACAGGGCACGCATCTTCCACACTGCCTCCAGCTGCCTGGGCAGAGAGCCTCTGTTTCTCATCACAGATCTGCCCTAACAAATGGGATGCCACTGCCTTGGCTTGGCTGCTGGTGTGTGGTGGACTTTTTAGCACTCATTTTTCAGGAAAGAAAGGTGATTGAGTAAGGCCAAACTGCATTTCTCAGTTAACCAGCTGTGATTCTTCTGGTTGCAGAAGAAAGATCAGAAATCTTTTATGCACCTTAGAACTAAAAGCAAAGTGAAAGCTACCAACATTAATAGCAGTTCTCATTGCACAGTCTGAGATAAAAATTGTGATTCTCTCTGGTCCAACATGGAGCACAACCCCCTTATCCCAGCTGTACTTCTGACACTCCAGCTCCTTCTTATGGTCTGCAGAAATCCACTTTAGAGAGAAGGAAAGGAAGTGCTTCTTCCGAGAAACCTCTTCTCCCAGTTCTTCAGTATTACACATCCTGCTTCTTTTACTGTCACATAGTCCTCACCCCAAGAGCAGGAAGCTGACATGGGAGCAGTCCTTTTTCTTCCTTTTTTGACTTTATCCTTTCGTTTCCCTAAGCTTTTAGTCTTGTTCCATGTGAAAAACTAGAAGCAAGGGTGAGTAGATTTGGCAGTACTGCATCAGGGCTTGACTGGGCAGTGAAGGAGGGCTGGCATTTGCTGTCCTGCCTTTGCTACCAGTGGGTCAGCTAAACCTTGTCCAGAGCTGAAAAGAAAAGGGAGGGAGGGAGAAAGGGATGGATGGATGGATGGATGGATGGATGGGGGAATGGAGGGATGGATGGATGAAGGGATGAGATGAAGGAGTGAATAATTCAGAATTTAAGGATAATTTTCCTGGTATCTAGGAAGGGAGGAGAATTATCTGCATCTTTCTGGAGGGATGGGAAGTATTTTCTGAGCCACCCTTGTGAAAGTGAACGTGTGCCTTTTTTGGTGGGTATCGACTTTCAGGTCTGATCCTCACTAAGGCTCAGCAGAATGAACTACAGGTTGGAGTTGCAGGCCAAGAGGTGATCCTGAACTGCAGGGGCATTCCTTCTGACAGGAGTGTGACATGGAAGTACTATAACACTGTTGTAAGGTTGTTTACAACCTCTTCTTTGAAAGGTAAGGCTTCCAACCCGTTGTCCCCTCTCTCCAATACATGGCTGAGACAGCTCTGCCCTCATAAGCAAACTTGTGTTCCCCGCAGGCAAAGCCGCGATGGCTGATCGCTCTTACATTGACTCCCAGAACAAGCACCTGAAGCTGAAGGACTTAAGGATGTCTGATGCTGGCATCTACACCTGTGTATATGACTCTCACACAGTCACCATCTCATTACATGTCTTTAACTGTGAGTGATTAGAGAGCTCTTATCCATGGGGAGGGGAGCAGGGAGGGGACCACAGGGTGAACATCTTTCACAGAATCACAGAATGTCAGGGGTTGAAAGGGACCTCCAAAGATCATCCAGTCCAAAACCCCTGCCACAGCAGCATCACCTAAGGCAGGTCACATAGGAACACATCCAGATGGGTTTGGAATGTCTCCAGAGAAGGAGGCTCTGCAATCTTTCTGGGCATCTTTTCCAGGGCTCTGCCACCCTCACAGTGAAGAATTTTCTCCTTCTGTTCCCATGGAAGCTTCTCTGCTCCAGCTTGCATCCATTGTCCCTTGTCCTGTCATTGCACATCCCTGAGCAGAGCCTGGCTCTGTCCTCCTGACACTGCCCTGCACATCTTGATAAACATGACTGAGGTCACCCCTCAGGCTGCTCTGCTCCCAGCTCAAGAGCCTCAGCTCCCTCAGTCTGTCCTCAGCAAGGAGATGTTCCCCTGCCTTCAGCACCTTTGTGGCTCTGTGCTGGACTCTCTCAAGCAGTTCCCCGAGGTCCTTCTTGAACTGAGGGGCCTAGAGCTGGACACAATATTCCAGATATGGCCTCACCAGTGCAGAGTAGAGGGGCAGGAGAACCATTCTTGACATATTCACCAGAGCCCTTCTAATGCACCCCAGGATGCCCTTGGCTTTCTTGGCCACAAGGGCACATTCCTGGGATTTTTTTATCCAGCTGCCATTTCTTCTGGCCCAAGCTATCCTAGCCCATTTCTCCTTCATCTCCAGGGCACAAAGTCTGTGTTTCCTCTTTGCTGTGACACTTGTCCCTCTCTTGCAGGAAGAGGAGCTGACTTAGTGCCTTTGCTTTTTCTTCTTACAGTGATAATCCCTTTCGATGGGCACTTTCTGCCAAATGAAGTCCCTGAGCTGACTTTGATGCAAAGCTCAGCCCACCCTCTGCCTGACCTCACCATCAAGTTGTTTGACAGTAACAATAACACAGTCAGACCACAACTCTTGCCAAACAATGCCCCTCAGAAGTACACTCTGAAGTTGAAGCAACTGGAGGCTACGGACAGCGGCACCTGGATGTGTCACATCCATTCAGACTCCCCACCCATCAATCACAACATCTTCTTTGATGTCAAGGTATTAGGTATGCAACAACCAAATGCAGCTCACACATAGGCTTGTGAACCTGTGCTCCCTCCAGCTCATGAGCTGAGCTTTTGCTTTCCAGTATCCCAAGCAATGGTGTTCCAGGGTCGATTTCCCAGGCCTTCTGACATAGCAGCTCGGGGATTGCTCTGCTGCCTGAACTCTGCTCCAGACTTGGTGAGGAGAGGATTCACCTCTCCTTGGAAGTCTACTCTTCTCAGACCCAGTGAGCTTGGGAGCTTTCTCTCTTTAAACCTGTCCTGTTTACCTTTCCTGGGGGTATCTGGCAGCTTTTATCTAAGTCATTTTTCAACTGAGCACAGCGTGCATCTCTCCAGATCAAAAGCAGACACAGGCAAGTGCAGCCATGACTTTCCCTGCCTCTCTCTTCCTCGTTTCTCCTCAATTCAGGTTTCCAGAATGCAGAGTTGGAACGAAAGTATGCAACTGTTGGTAGCACAGTCACCTTGTCATGGCACCTGAATTTCCACAAGATAAAGTGGAACAAAGGCTTCACAGGACAATTGAACTGGGCACAACATGCAAGTGTGGCTGCTCATGAGCTACTCAATTTCAACGTCACAGCACAAGGACAGTGGCATGAGACGATAAAAAGCAGCAGCTTTCAGCTGGAGATACCTGAAAGCAAACCTAAAAGTACTCTACAGGTGAAACTCCCCAAAGTCCATTTCAACCGCTCTGGGCAGTACCTGTGCCAGCTGATGTACAAGGGAAAACACACAGAGAGGAAGACAGAGCTGGTGGTGATGAAAGGTGAGAGAAAGAGAAGTGGGTCAAGAGCTGAGGAGCTGCAGAAATGCAGAAGACACAAGAGCCTGTGTCGACCCATCTCCCCATCGCCTCACTCACGCGTCCTTCCCTTACCTTTGCAGTCTCTGCTAACCCTGTCGGGCCACTCGTCAGAGGGACCAAGTCGACCCTGATCTGCCAGGTCTCCAGTCCTCTCCCAGCCAATGCCCACCTGCGCTGGGAACAGGTGAATGGCACTCAGAGGGACACCAAGCAGTCAAAGCAGAACGAAGCAAGGGTGGAGGTGAACGTCAGTGCTGCAGGGCTCTGGAACTGTCACCTCATAGAAGACAACTACAGGAAGATCAGCCTTAGTTACACCGTGGGTATGGAAATTAGCATCTCATCCACTCAGAAGCCCTAACATAGGATCACAGCATGGATTGGGTTGGAAGGGGCCTCCAAAAGTAGCTAGTCCAGCCCCCTTGCAGTCAGCAGGGACACCCCCAACTAGATCAGGGTGCTCAGAGCCCCATCAAGCCTGACCTTGAATAAAAAACTGTATTCAGTAAAGAGTGCCAAATCCAAACTCCCATTTCTTTTGTGTGCTGTTGCAAAAATTGTCACAGGGTTCAAACATCCTGAAATGAGGTTTAGCTTTAATGAAGACATAATTACAGCCTGCTGCTCATTCCCAAGTGCAAAGTGATGTCCCTCACATCTTCTCTTTTGTTTCTGTGTTTGAATGCCTCTCTCCTTCCACAGAGGAAGCTCCTGCTTGGATCAGCTATGTGGTGATTGGAGCAAGTGTTGGAGGCAGTGTTTTGATGCTTGCCCTTGCATGCCTGTGCATCATCAGTGGTGTAAGATGGCAGCAGAGAAGGGTAAGTACCTCTGTGCAGGGTAAAGAGAGGAAAGGCTCCCCAAACACCAGGAGGAGTCTGGTTTTCTGCCGGGATGTGGGGTAGAACAGACTCCAAGCAGCTGGATAGAGACGGACAGTCTGCAGTTATCAGACAGTCCTCCACTTACCACCTAGGAAGCATAACAATAACCAATTGTTTATCCCTTCTCTTCTGGCAGCAACAGGCAAGGAGGATGGCACAAGCAAGGCAATACTTGCTGGAAAACAAGACATGCCAGTGTCACCAGTAAGTGGCAAAAAGAGCATCCAGAGTAGGCAAAGGCTCTGCTGTCAAGATAAGGAAGCTGAGTGGTCAACTGGGGAGAAACAGAGCTTGAGCCTGCTGGTGAAACAGCACAGCTGCAGTGCAGCATTGGCCGCTCATGGCAACCCATGATTGAGAGCTGAGAGCTAAGATCAGTACATGATGAATGTCCTGTTCTGCCCCAAACCCACAGTAACACTGTGCTGGGGAACATGTTTCCGCAGAGAGGTTTCCCCTGAATTGCCTTGGTAGTCAGAGATCTCCCAGAGTCCTTTGATCTAGGACCTGGATATTGAGGTTGTGGAGGTGAGAGGACACACAACCAAGCCCAAAGAGGAAACACAAATTAAAACTAAATCCATCTGTGCATGATGTAATCCCAGCTCTGCTGAACTGTGAGAATCGGTGATAACCTCCTGGAAGCAAGGAAAGAGCAGAGAAATTCACAGAGCACTGTGAGCCATGCACTCTGCTAAAGGCCTTGGTTGGTATGAAATCATGGAATCAGAGAATGATTGGGTTGGAAAGGACCTCCAAAGGCCATCCAGTCCAACCCCCCAACAGTCAGCAGGGACATCCTCCACTAGAGCAGCTTGCTCACAGCCTTGGCCAGCCTCACCTTGAATATCTCCAGGGATGAGGTCTCAACCACCTCCCTGGGCAACCTGTTACGGTGTTGCAGCACCCTGATGGTGCAGAACTTGTTCCTAACATCCAATCTAAATCTGCTCTTCTCTCATTCCATACCATTGTCTCTCGTCCTGTCACTGCAGGCCTTTGCAAACAATGCCTCTGCAGCATCCTTGTAGACCCCTTCAGGGACTGGAATGTCAACTTCAGAGCTGTGATGTGCCTCTGGTTGGCTAACATAAGATGTCAAACCTCATTTTCACCTTCTTCTTATCAAGGTTAAAAAAAAGATCCCCGTAAGGAGAGGACAAAGCCCTCAAAGCCACATCAAATTAGTGCAGCACAAGTACTGATACAGTTGTTCTTTAGCTGTCTTTGCCAAGGAAGCAGCTGGCTGTAACTGAAACCTCAATTCGTGCAGCCATGTGGATGCACAAGCGAGGGTTTGCCATCCTCAGCTACAGTAGCAGGCTGTCACTCTCTACACTATGCAAAAAAATGAGGGGGGGTAGTTGGCTTCAAGATATCCAAGTGAAGCTTTTCACCTCTGCACTACTGCTACTCACACAACACCTTTCTCTTGCAGCCAGTTGAAGAAATAGTATTGCAGCACTGGACTCAGAAGGGCTGACAGAGCCTCTGCCGTACCCGAGCACCTGCCAGACCACAGTGGTCCTAGAATCCATCTCCCTAGCTCTTGTTTTGATGTAACTCTTCATTCCTTCAGCATTCCCCCAGCCTGATGGCATGGAAGGATGTTGTCTGGCTAGGAGATGACAGACAAGACAAGAAACCCTCAAGGGCTCTGATTGCTCTGCAGTTCTGTAACGAGGGGCACTGAACAGAAGATATAGATATGTATACACACATAGAGACATGCTTCCATTTTGCTCATGTCCTTCTTGTGACCTTCTTCTGCAACCAGCTTGATGCACTTCTTTTACCTGCCTGAGCTACAACAAATTGCATTGGGGTTGGGCCAATTTGCCCCCCAAATTGAATTTATTTCTTTCTGAGCTCCAAATTCGCCTTTCTCCCTTTCCCACTAGGATGTGGAATCCTAATTCTATCTCCTGCCTCTCTGACTGCCATGAGCCTTCCTTAACACACCACTCCTCTTCTCTCCATGAAACCTGACCATTCCAGTTTGGGTTTCCTGAGCAGTTTGTGCCCTACTGTACCCTCCTGACCCAACCCTCCACCTGCAATCCTCACCTCTCCCACAATAAACCAATGCTCAGGTGAAAACACTGCAAGCAGTGGGACAATTCAGGACTGATTTTGTTGGGAAGGCAGCTCAGGATACCAGAGCCTGAAGGAGTAGTGAATCTTGATCTAGAACTTAACTTTGGGAATCACACAGAGTGTTAGGGGTTGCAAGAGATCTCCAAAGATCATCCAGTCCAACCTCTCTGCCAAAGAAACATCACCTAGGGCAGGTCATACAAGAACACATCCAGATGGGTTTGGAATGTCTCCAGAGAAAGAGGCTCCACAATCTTTCTGGGCATCTTTCTCCAGGGCTCTGCCACCCTCACAGTGAAAAAGTTTTTCCTTCTGTTCCCGTGGAACCTCCTTTGCTCCAGCTTGCAGCCATTGCCCCTTGTCCTATCATTGCACATCCCTGAGCAGAGCCTGGCTCTGTCCTCCTGACACTGCCCTGCACATCTTGATAAACATGACTGAGGTCACCCCTCAGGCTGCTCTGCTCCCAGCTCAAGAGCCCCAGATCCCTCAGCCTGTCCTCAGCAGGGAGATGCCTTCAGCATCTACCCTTGGCCTTGTTAGATTCCATTCAATCTCTCCCCATGCAGCTCTCATAGAATCATAGACTCATAGAATTGACCAGGTTGGAAGAGACCTCCAAGCTCATCCAGTCCAACCTATCACCCAGCCCTGTCCAATCAACTAGACCATGGCACTAAGTGCCTCAAAGCAGTTCTCCAGCCTGTCCAGGTCTGCCTGAATGGCAGCACAGCCTGAGGAGGTGCCAGCCACTGCCACCAGTTTGGTGCCAACAGCAAACTTGCTGACGGTGCCCCCTGTACCCTCATTCAGGTTGTTGATGGATATATTGAATAGTCCTGGTCCCAGTACTGACCCCTGAGTGACTCCACTAGATACAGGCCTCCAGCTAGGCTGTGTTGGGAAGGGAGTGACAAAAGTAATTTCTGAGGAGAACAAAGCAGCCTTGGACTGAACAAGCCCACAGAGTGCAGGGAACAGAAAGACACTGACAACTCTTCTCACCAAAATCACTCTTTGTCAGCTCAAGGAGATGGGAAGAGGGAATGAAAAGCCCAGGAAAATTACCATGGAAGCAAAAGCACGTTGCAGAAAGTCCTAAATGTCCTGGAAGCCAAACAGTGCTAACTAACTTGTGTGCACAGGAGCCTGGTGTTCAGAGAAGTCCTTCCACCGTCTGCAGGCAGCGGGTCAGAGAGGCCTGCAGGTCCTACAGCTGCCACTGCCTGGGCTCCAGGTTTGCTCATCTGCACTGAGCTTGCTGGGGAGAGGCAGAAAGGTGCTCTGGGCTGTGGGAAGTGCTCTCTGCAGTGCAGGATGCCCATTGCTGGAGGAGGGGCTCCTCTATAGGAGTCACACCAGCAGCACAGTCACTGACAGCTGGCAACAACGGCAGAGACAACACCTGTGAGCTGAGAGGGGCATCTTGCACTCCCCCCCCATCTCTCCCCTCAAGTGAGGATGTAGCCCCAGGCAGCTGTGGCAGCAGGTGTGGGGCACCACCAGTGTCATGCCTGCTCCTGCACCATCATCCTCACCGAAGCAGGAGTGATGAAGGTTGGCCCAAATGCTGTTTCACTTCCCACCCCTTGTGCTTGTGCACACAAACTCACACCACATTTGACAGAGCCTTCATTCATATCCTGGACACTCCTGCTCCTGTCCTGCCCAGAACAGCCAGCATACATTGGGAGCCAGCTGAAGGGCCTCAGTCAGCTACACAAAGCATCATCAGGGCCTAAGGAGAGGTCAGATCTGGGAGCTGTACGATGGAAAATGAGCACAGGGTCACTGGTGGTCAATATAATGATCATGACAAAGAGCTTGGCACAGTTCCCTTAACCAAAGCCAGTTCCTGCGCCTGCAGTCAGAAGTTTCTCCTTAGATAACTGCTAGAGCACCCAGGTCTGCACCTCCTTCCACCCACACCAGTGTCCAGGATTGTCTCTGGGCAGGGTAACACCATGCAGGGTGAGTGTCCATCCTGAGCTCTGTCCAGGATTGTCTCTGGGCAGGGTAACACCATGCAGGGTGAGTGTCCATCATGAGATCATCCAGCACTGCAGCCATCCCCAGCAGTTCAGAAGCTCACCTGAGGCTTTGGCAGCTGAACCAAGCCCCTGAGTGCCTAAAAGCAGAAGCCTGGACACTTCCATTGAGAGCATGACAGAAACTTAGAATTATAGAATTACCAAATTGCTTTGCTTGGAAAAGACCTTTAGGATCAAGCCTAACCACTTTCTAACTTGACCGAGGCTAGTGCTAAAGCCTGTGCCTCAGCACCACTTCTCTGCCTCTTTTAAACACCTCCAGGCATGGGGATTCAACATGGGCAGCCTGTGCCAGTCTTTGAGAACCCTTTCACTCAAGAAGTTTCTTCTAATATCCAACCTGAACCTCCCCTGGGGCAATTTGAGGCCATTTCCTCTCATCCAATCACTTGTTACTAAGAAGAGACCAACACCCCCACCCCACCCCCCAGAGCTTTAGTTTGCCTCCCCTCAGCCTCCTTTTCTCCACACTAAACTACCCCAGTGCCCCCAGCTGCTCCTCACCAGACCTGGTCTCCAGACCCTTCACCAGCTTTCTTGCCCTTCTCTGCACCACTCCAGCCCCTCAATGTCCTTCCTGGAACGAGGGCCCCAAAACTGACCCCAATCCTCAAGGTGTGGCCTTGCCAGTACTGAGTACAGGGGGACAATTACTGCCCTGCTCCTGCTGGCCACACTATCGCTGATCCAGGCCAGGATGATGGTGGCCTTCATCACAGGTCCCTGCACCTGTTTTCAGGTGGCCTGGCTGGGTGTTACAGAGGATGTGATGGTGCCACTGGGCTGCCTGTAAGTGCACAGCTTTCAGTTCTCCCATCTGGATGGGTGTGACAAAAAATGAAAAGGCTTCCTCAGCACTGCACATTTTCTCAGCAGCTCTGGAGCACAGCAGTTGTGACCCTGCCCCACTCAGAAGTCTCCTGCAAGCACAAACCACTCTAGGCTCCAATCTCATTAATCTCTTTTGTTTGGCAGCAGTCCTGTCTGCTGTATCTTTTCCCAGAAGAACCTTCTTTGGTCCCTAGGTGCACAGATTGCCCTGACTGAGAAAAAAACCATCCACAGAGCAAGTCCCAGATGGGTTTTGCTTCCCAGCTGAGCGCAATACTGAAAGCTTCAGCGTGGGCTTCAAGGAAAGATGGAGGTGGAAGTTCAAACCTGATGAGAAGAAGCTTGTACAAAAGTGAAGAACCGAGATAGATGTGTCTGATAAGTCTGGAGCTGAGGTGGCAGTGCCCTGCAGTAAGATCTTGCCCAGGCCTAGCCTGTAGCCATACAACAGCAGGCTCACTTCTGACCCAGCATGGTGTCTTCACAGCCTCTGCAGCAGCTCACTCCACAGCAACAGCGCTGCCCCGCAGCACTGAAGGCAGAGAAGAAAAGCCAGGAGCCCTATTAGAGCACTTCTGTGGGGTCCCTTCCTTCTGACAATTCATGGCTTTACAGGCTGTCATAGTCCTCCTTCTCAGGAGACACTGAGGACTCGAGCTACTGGAGAGAGTCCAGAGAACAGCCACAGAGACGCTGGGCGGACTGGAACCTTACACGGACAGGCTGAGAGAGCTGGGGCTGTTTGGGCTGCAGCAGAGCAGCCTGAGGGGGACCTCATCAATTCTGACCAATCTCTAAAGGGTCAGTGTCAGGAGGATGGAGCCAGACTCTTCTCAGTGGTGTCCAGTGACTGAACAAGGGGCAATGGACACAAACTGGAATCCAGGAGCTTCCACCTAAGCACAAGGAAAAAAATCTTCCCTTTGAGGGTGTCAGGGCACTGGAGCAGGCTGCCCAGAGAGGTTATGCAGTCTCCATTTCTGAAGGTATTCCAAACCCACCTGGATGAGCTCCTATGTGATTTACTCTGGGTGATCCTGCTTTAGCAGGGGGGTTGGACTGGATGATCTTCAGAGGTCCCTTCCAGCCCCCACCACTCTGTGATGCTGTGTGATTCTGTGACTTGTCCCTTTGCTAGGTGTGACAAGGATGTGTCTACAGCTTGCAGTGAAATAACAGCTCTGCATTGCACAAACCACAGGGAGACACAACTCCACAGAGCAGCAAGCATGACAGACATATTACATGGTGACAGCTCATCAGGGCAGCCCTCAGATGATGCCAGGGCTCAGAAAGGCATCCATGGCAATAGTTAAATGACAAGGGCAGCAAGAGCTCCGTGCAGTGAGGAGGAAACGTCATGGACAGCAAGAGGTTAGAAGAAATTGAGAAGCACAGAGGAGCACTGGTCTCTACAGTCCTGCTGTTCCCCATGTTTCCAAGCTCCAGAAGGAAAAATCTCCAAGTCCTTTGGACTCACATCTGATGAATCTCAGGACTCACAGAACTGCTTGCTCCAGCAGAGGAAGGAGCTCAGATCCAACTGGAGACAGAATCATAAAATGGTTTAGATTGAAAAAGACCTCTAAAGGTCATCCAGTTCAACCTCCCTGCAGTCAGAAGGGACATCCTCCACTAGAGCAGCTTGCTCACAGCCTTGGCCAGCCTCACCTTCAATATTTCCAGCCACGGGCCCACAAACGTCTTCCTGGCCCACCTGTTGCAGTGTTGCAGCACCCTGATGGTGCAGAACTTGTTCCTAACATCCAATCTAAATCTGCTCTTCTCTCATTTCAAACCATTGTCTCTCATCCTGTCCCTGCAGGCCTTTGCAAACAGTCCCTCTGCAGCCTTCTTGTAGCCCACTTCAGCTCCTGGCAGGCTGCTGTTAGGTCTGCCTGAAGCCTTCTCTTCTCCAGGCTGAAAACCCCCCAGCTCCCTCAGCCTGTCCTTATAGCAGAGCTGCTCTACCCCCTTGGTCATCTTTGTGGCCTCCTCCAGATGCTCTCCATCAGATTCATGTCCTTCCTGTGATGAAGCTCCAGATCTGGACATAGCACTGCAGATGAGGTCTCTCCAGAGCAGAGCAGAGAGGCAGAATCAGCTCTCCCCATCTCTGGCCATGCTGCTTTTGATGCAGCCCAGGCTGCCATTGGCCTTCTGGGCTACAAGTCCTGGTTCACATTCAGTTCCTCATCCACCAGCACTCCCAAGTCCTTTTCTGCAGGGCTGCTCTCCATCTCTTCACCCCTCAGGTTGTGTTGGTATCTAGCATTATCCTGTCCAGTTCTGCTGAACTAATAACCCAAGAAGATAACCAGGAAGAGATAACTCCATGCCACAGCCCTACCTCCTGAAACCCTCCCTGCTCCCAGTTTATTCCTGCTCTCTGAAACCAACTCCAGGCAGGATGCAGTCGATGCTGTCAGCCTGATCTGCCACAGCAGCCCATGTGAGTCACACTCCCTGCAGGCTCTGCAGCAAAGCACTCACAGCCTTTAGCCTTTAGAGCCCAGTGACCCCATCTGCTCCTTCACATTCCCAAGGTCTGGAAAGGAAGCTGTGCACTTTGGTGCCTCCTCATTTCTTTTTTCTCAGAGAGGAAAAAGGAAAGCAGTTTTCAGCATCCATTTGAGTGGCTCATCAGCCTAATACAGCTGCAGAGAGATAGTAGCTTCCATCCACCCTTCTTGGAGACAAGAGTGGAGTAAGAGTACCAGACCCTTCAGGTGCTCAGCTCTGCACTGGTTACTTCCTGATGGTATTGCCAAGTATGTTTACTGGAAGGGCCCCCAGGCTTCACCTCCGAATCTCCAAACCAAAGGATCTGCCTTTGCCTCATGTGTGTCAGCATCTTTTCCCAGCACCTGCCCTGAAGAGGTCTTTGGCTCTCCTCCCGTTCATTTTCAAGCCAGCTTGGCCAAGCCTCAGAGGTGCTTCCAGATCTGGAGAATCAGAGAACAGCAGAATAAGAGGGGGTGGCAGAGACTGCCTTGCAGGCAAGGCATCAAAAGGGAAGAGAGGAGAAACCCCTGCTCCTCAGTGCTTCAGCACCAGCTGGCTGGTGTCAAAGTGCCTGGTTCAGGCTCCAGTGCTGGGAGGGCCCTCTTTCGAGCTTGTCTGTTTGCTACGTGGAGGTGAGGTCCTGGAGATGAACAGCAATAAAAGATGCTGGCTCTGTCAAGACCATGGCTCTGGAGGGGCTACCTTAGCAGCTGGAATGATGAAGGGAGCCAGAAAGCTTTCCAGCTGCATCCAGTAGCACTCCTGAAATCCCAGCTCATTTGTGAATTCAGAAAAGGTTGTTCTGGTCTCCAGAAACCTCAGACATACCTTGACAAGCTTGAGGAACAGGTGGCAAAATGAAAATTGCAACTCTGTGTTACAAATACAAAGAAAAGAGATCATTTCAGCCCCTTCCAGGTATCTGTCTGGGCCCAGATTAATGATTCAGGAGCTCCTAATTATTACCCTGTCTGTGTATGAGAACAAACAAGTAAGTGTTCAGTAATTCTGGGAAGTAGCATCATTAAATTCTGAAATTACATTTTTACATCCCTTACTGACTGCAACTCACTGTGCTGGGATATCAGAGAGGCCAGAAGGGCAGGAGGGAAGAAAAGGGAGTCAGAGGAGAGCACACAAAGCATTGCATTGGATGGCATGGGGAAGCAGGAGGATACACACAGCTCTGCTGAATTGCATGGAGTGTCCTAACAACCAGGTGTTTGACAAGCGTGCCCAGTACCATAGAATCACAGAATGTTAGGAATTGGAAGGGCCCTCGAAGATCATCCAGTCCAAACCCCCTGCCAGAGCAGCATCACCTAGGGCAGGTCACACAGGAACACATCCAGGTGTTTCTCTTCCAGAGAGAGTCCACAACCTCTCTGGGCAGCCTGCTCCAGGGCTCTGCCACCCTCACAGTGAAAAACTTTATCCTTCTGTTCCCATGGAACCTCCTCTGCTCCAGCTTGCAGCCATTGCCCCTTGTCTTGTCACTGTACATCCCTGAGCAGAGCCTGGCTCTGTCTTCATACTGCCCTGCACATCTGAGGTCACCCCTCAGGCTGCTCTGCTCCCAGCTCAAGAGCCCCAGCTCCCTCAGCCTGTTGTCAGCAGGGAGATGTTCCTCTGCCTTCAGCACCTTTGTGGCTTTGCATGGGACACTTTCAAGCAGTTCCTTGGGGTCCTTCTTGAACTGAGGGAGCCAGAGCTGGACACAATATTCCAGATGTGGCCTCACCAGGGCAGAGTCAAGGGGCATGAGAACCTCTCTCGACCTACTCACCACAGTCCTTCTAATACACTCCAGGATGCCCTTGGCCTTCTTGGCCACCAGGGCACATTGTTGACTTGTGGACATCCTTCTGTTGACTAGGACCTCCAATTCTTTTCCCTAGAGCTGCTCTCCAACAGGTCAGTCCCAAACCCATGCTGATCCCTGGGGTTGTCCTTTCCCAGATGCAGACTCTACCCTTGGCCTTGTTGGATTTCATTCCATTTCTCCCTGCCTAACTCTCCAGCCTGTCCAGGTCTGCCTGAATGGCAGCACAGCCTGAGGGGGTGTCAGCCACTCCTCCCAGTTTGGTGTCATCTGCAAACTTGCTTAATTTCTTCAAGGAAAATCTCATACACAAATATTTATGTATGTGACAGAGGAGAAAAAGTCATTCAGAAGATGCCCAGCTGTGTGAGGAAAAATATCCAGCAATAAACAAACATCCATGAGTTCAAATCCTAGGGCTCACATTCAAGCCCTTTATATTTCTGCACAGCTCATGACCAGCAGTAGTCCTTTGTCCCCTGATGTAGGCCACTGCCACTTGCCCATTCTGCAGATGAGTTATCTAAGGAATCTCACTAAATCTTTCCGTCTGCTGCTAGAAATAGAACCCAAGGTTTGGCTATGACAAATCCTCACTGCAGTCACTGCCTCTGCTGAAGGAATGTGCTAACATATCTGCTTGGCTGTGTTCTTCTCAGCCATTAACCATACCCTGCTCAGAGAGCTAGGGAAGGATGCCAGGAAGCCTGCTTGCAAGCACATCACTATAGCCTCACAAGAGGCTGTGTAAAGTCATGCTGGGGCTCTGAGGATGGATTTAATTGCATCCATGATCTGTGAGAAATGCACGAAACCTCTCACAGTCACTACAAAGTTCTGGGCACAAGTTGCAAACCATCATAGAATGATTTGGGTTGGAAAGGACCCCCAAAGGTCATCCAGTCCAACTCCACTTCAGTCAGCAGGGACGTCCTCCACTGAAGCAGCTTGCTCACAGCCCTCTTGAGCCTGACCTTGAGTATCTCCAGGGAAGGGGCCTCAGCTACCTCCCTGGGCAACCTGTTGCAGTGTTGCAGCATCCTCACGGTGCAGAACTTGTTCCTAACATCCAATCTGAATCTGCTCTTTTCTGATTTCAAATCATTGTCCCTCGTCCTGTCCCTGCAGGCCTTTGGAAACAGTCCCTCTGCAGCCTTCTTGTAGCCTCCTTTCAGGTACTAGCAGGATGCTATTAGGTCTGCCCGGAGCCCAGCCCCCCAGCCCCCTCAGCCTGTGCTCTGGAGGTGCTCCAGCCCCCTGTGGAGTGAATTTGGCTATTAATTCTATTCATGTTTTGCTTTTAAGGCATTGGTGTTTGTTTCTCGATTGACAGGAGAGGTATTGACATCTGACCCTGGTACCAGCACGGTCGACTCCATATGAGTGGTAAGCAAGTACTTGGTTTATTTGGACAGCTCAGGATATTTATACACTTCCAGAAAAGTATGCCTACTAGTCAGAACATGATTGGTCATAGGTCTAAGACTACATTTACATAGTCCACCTACTTGCAGTTACAATGAGCAGTCATTCTCTTTCTACAAGGGTCTTTGTTCTACAGAAGTTATTCACCAAGTTCTCAAGGATAAATGTCCTTGACAACCTGCTACACTCTATGCTACAGCGTACAGCACACGTGCAGGACGTGCCAGCCGTGCAGGCCAGCTGAGACCTGCTCCAAAGTCAGAAATCTATTGCAAAGCAATACAATCATAACTGTACCAAAAGCCTGGGTTGTTCACTGCTTCCTTAAAGTCGTGTCCTCTTTCTTTGAGCCCTTCTGCAACACTTGATCAATGAGCTGTGCTCCTTTAAGAATCCAGGGCACCTCTGGGAAGAGCACGTCCCTGGACCTGCAGAGCTGCTGTCCAGAAACGACTGACCTTTATGCAATGAGCTCTTCCAGAAAACATCTCTTACTCTGGCAGTGTAACAGTGGTGTTCCTTTGGGCCTAGATGCTTCAGGATATTTTCACTGCTTACTGATCCTTTGGAAGATCGGTCAGCGCCCAGCCCATCTCTGTAGGAATTAAAAAGCACTCGCAGTTCCTTGAAGCCTTCCAAGAGATGATCTGTGGGGGGTCTCACATCTAATCTGGACTTCCTAGATTCACAGGGAATGCTGCACCTTGGAGCTTCAGGATTCTCAAATCCAAGCACTGGCACTCCTCTGCATTTGCACTGCCAATAGGCAGCACATGCACGGTTGTGACCCAGTTCTCATCAAAACCAGTGAAACTAGGTGTCTAGAAATCATAGGCAAACAAAGAGAGTCTTTGAAATCCATTTAGGTGAGATGGATGGATGGGAGCACGACAGCCCTAAGGAAAAAGCTCTCCTTCCCACAAAGATCGTTCCACTTCACAGTAAATCCTGTGTTTTGTGCTTTCATTCAAACTATGAGCCCAGCCACATCTGCAGAAACAAGAGGCCTCCTCCAGACAGGAGGACCTGTCTCCATCCACATCTGCTCACCAGTCTCTGTCAGGTATGGCCCAAGCCATGAAGGGGTGCTGGGATGCAGCATGCCCCTACCTGAGCAGAGCTCAGGCAGGCAGTGTGGCAAGTGCAGGAAGCTCGGTGTGCTGTTTCTCTGAGATAACAAAGAGGATTTATTCACCCACGCAGGCAGGCTGCTAAGCTCACAGTAAGGAGACTCAACTTCTGAATCAGAAGAGGTTGGCAATGTGGAAGTTATCACATCAAGTTAATTCATACAAATGACACAATTGGAGCTGCACAGGAGCTTACATTTGTGGATGCAGACCTTCTCACTTCAAGGCATAAACCTCCCACAAGTGACAGGAGTTGAAAAGCAATGAGTGAGAGATGTTGTAATTATCACTTCCTCACTTCTTTGGCTCCTGCTGTTGCTGGACTGCCCACCACAATGAACCACCTTGGGGCTGTTCCACTGTGAATAGTCAGAGCATGGCAGCAGCAGCACCACCTTCCTTCCCTAGAAACACCTCTTATCACCTGTATGACACAGAGCTGCATCTGTTCTGGGGCTTCCTGGTTCCACTCACTGTCTCTAAAACAGGCTCTACAGTGACTAGCACATTGCAAACAGGTTTTGTCTTAGAGATTATCTTCTATACTTCTGGAACTTGCCTTTCCTGCTGCCTTTGAGCCTGAGAAGTAACAGTACCTCCAGCTTTCTTACTTAGAGGTCTCTCCTTCTGCTGACCATAGAAACCTCCGATGAGATTCCTTGGTAGCCAAGGCACTTGGGGTCCACCTCAGTCTGTAGAATGCTGTATGAAATCTGCTATGTCAGCAGGGTTGATAAGGTTGAGCAGACCCTGGATCGATAGCAGCAGGTCTGCTTTATCAAGCAGTGGTGCAGCAGGAGCAGATCTCTAGAGGAAAGCGGCTGATGCTGAGAACAGCCACACTGTACAAACCTGGAGGCTTACTTCAGACTCACTCTGGTCCAAAGCAAGCTGAATTCTCTGTCCTCGGAGCACATGCTCTGCACATCTTGTCTGAGTAGAGGTTGTGGCAGACATCAGCTCCTCAAAGGAACGAGGACAAGGAAGGTGTTGGTACCTTTATTTCAGCAGCAAGACAGCGCCAGCAAAATGTGAAGACATTTAGCCAGGATTGCCCCACAGAGGTGAAACAGCTGGAGGTGTAGCTCTATCCCCCCGACATGACCAAGCCTTTCCTCTGGGCACTACTCCTGTTCTGTCTCCTTCTTACTCCTTACCATGTTTGTGGGGCCAAGCTGCTGGCTGGTGATGGGAGAGGCCATCACAGCGGCTGAGGACACGCAGTCGGCTCTGCTAGCGCGGCACACCCCACTCTCCACACGTCCCCTCTGCCGGCACCAGCTCTTTGCCTTTCCCCCTCATGGCAGCACCCATATTCCCAACACCTCGCAGGGCCTGGGTGTCTACTCATAATCCGCTTCCTTTGGGAACGGAGAGCTCAGCACCACCTTCGTTCTGCAACTCGTACTCGCCGTGCGACAAGAGGGGATGCACATCGAGGGGCACCGGCCGGGGCCCAGCAGCCGCAGCTGGACCACGTCCGGGAGCCGCGCGTATTCCGGGGGCCGAGGCTGGGGCCGGAGCTAAGGCCGGGGTCGGGACCGCGGCTGGGGCCGGTGCGGCGGCTGCTGCGTCCGTCCGTCCGTCCCGCCCCCTGGCTGCTCGGCCCGGTGGTGCTCCCGCCGCCGTCGCCGTCTCCCGCCGCCGCTCCCCGCCCCTCGCCCCTCGCCGTCGCCCCGCCTGACGGATGGCCGGAGCGCGGGGCCGGGGCGGCTGCCTGCGGCGTCGGCTGCGGTGCGGCGGCCGCGGGGGAGCGGCGGAGCGGGCAGAAGCGGGGCAGAGGCGCGCACAGCCGCGCGGGGCGCCCGTCGCCATGGCAGCGCCAGCTCCGGCGAGAGGTAAGATGGGTCCCTCCGGGCCCCCGCCGCCACCGCTGCGACGCGGCCGGCCCCCGCCGCCGCCGGCCACAGGTCGCGCCCCGGGAAGCCCCGCGGGTGCCGCGGCCCCCACCCAACGCAGCCCTGCCCCGGGCCGCCCAACCGCTCCGCTCCGCCGGGGAAAGCGAGGGGCGACCCGGCCCGGCCCGCCGCCGCCCCACCGGCCGCCGCGGGAGCCGCAGCCTTGCCCGGAGAAGCGGCGGGACCTCATCCCCGAGGCGGCCGGCCAGCCGCATCCCCTGGCATCCCGATTTTTTCCACTCTTGCTTGCAATGATTCTAGGTCATCGTCCCCTCAGATCCCCCCGCCCTTGCCATCCTCTGAGGCACCAGCCTCAGGAGTCTCTGGCCGCAGGTGGGGTGGGCGGTGGGATGGAGTGGAGGGCTGTGGCCGAGGAGCAGGGCCAGGTGAGGAGGGGTTTCCCCAAACTGGCTGTCCTGCATCAGCGTTGGGTCTCTCCCATCTGCGGGAGCGGGAGGACCCCAGCTCGGAGCAGAATTGGTCCCCAGAGCCAGCAGAGGCGGGAGCATTCTTGCCTCATCCAGCGAGCAGCGTGGGCCACCAGAACAAGCTGGGTGGGAAGGGCAGCAGAAGGAGATGATACAAGGAAAATCGTTCCCGTGGGATCAGCAGGGCTGGCTAGCTTGGTAACTGTTTCCAGAGGCCACAGGCCTAACTGTGAGAGTGATGGCACCGAGGTGGCACAAAAACACGAACCAAGGCAGAATAAAGAGCTACAATCAAGGAGGAAAGGACGAAAAGCTTCAGGTTGCTACAGAGAAGGTGAGAAGATACAAATAAGCGGAAGGGGAGGGGTAGGAGCTCAGCCACAAGCTCAGCCTAGGGGGACACTGATAGATTTAAGTTTACATCTGCTCCAGTAAAGGTGTGGAGCAGGCCTGTACCTTCCTGGAAGGTTGGAGTGTCCCCTTCTAGATGTAGAGAGGAGAGGACATCTGAGCTGCTAGGACCAGGGGTTGATGCCAAAGGTGAGTAGTCCCACAACTAGATGAGTGGTCTCATTTGCTAGGTTTGTAACTGTGGGGTGTCTGGAGACCAGAGCTGCTCTAGGAGAAATGCGCCAGGTGAGCGAGGCAGACGGCCCAAGGACTCCTGCCACAAGCCTGTGGGATGGCAGAGTGGGAGCTAGAGTGATGGTACATGTGTGTGGATGGGGCAGGAGTGCAGCAGCAGGTTGTAACTGAGAGCACCAGTGGAGAAAAGCTGAGTCCAAAGACTGTCAGAGCTGTCAGAGCAGGAGTGAGAAGTGTCGGAGCAGGTGCTTGGAGACAGCAGGGCCTATGAGGCAGAGAGCGATGCAAATCAGGACTTCCAGGACAGAAATGGCAATAGTAACACTGGGTGGGGAGCACCCAAAGCTCCCCATGACTGGAAGGACAAGGGAGCACAGGGTATCTCAGCAGCACCAGAAGGAGTTCCTGGGAGCCAGAGTCTGGCCTGTGGTACACAGGGACAGGTGCAAATCTGGCTCTTCTGTTGGCTGAAAAACACAGGGAGTCCTCTGCAAAACCTAAATCGTGACAAGGTGTTTGTGTGGGCAAGGAGAGGGAGAGATCTGGGGAGATAGAATGATCTCAAATTACTTTTTCTGTCTTCTACAGTGAACCTCATGCCCTGAATTTTCAAGGGAACCTCTGAAAAGGATCTTCCCCACCCTGCCATCTCCTTGTCGTTTGCCAAGTCTGCCTTGTGCTGTGCAGGAAAGCTTGAAGAGCAGGCTGAGCCCTGAAGGACAACGGAAAGGACAACACAGTGAGGGTACTGTGAGGTCTTACATAGGGAACCCTCTGAATTTTTTCATCATCCTTCAGTCTCTGACAGCCTTGGCTGGAACCTCTACCTGGCCAGAAGTGTGGCGTTTCATGAGAGGGGGATTACACACAGCGTGCACCACCTTCACTGTTCCTGCAGGACCTTTGTCCTCTGCCCCATCTTCTCAGAAACCTTTGGCTATCTCCTGAGTCACTAGGACACCAGGCAACAGGCATCTGCTACTACCAAACCATTTGGAGTCCCCAGCAATCCCCATTTGTGTGTGGCCTTCACCAGTCCCAGCAGAAGGTGGTCCCTGAGACAGAGGGTGCCTGGTGCACACTTGAAGTAAGGAGAGCCTTTTCGTTGGGGGAAGAGTGGGCAAGGGGGATGAAATAGATGGGGAGAGAAAAAACAAGTGAGCCTAAGCGAGTAGGGGAAGAAGCTCTGGCAAGTGTTGATGAGAGAGAAAGAAGGTGGAAGAAAGAAAAAAAAAGAGAACAAGGGGAAAAACAGGTGAAAAAGTTAAAACAAGGGGAAGAAATATAAGCAAACAGAAGGGAAAGGGAGGACTTGAGACAGTTGTTCCACCTAGCACCTGGTGGCCATGCCTTGAGGAAATCCGGCCTGCCTACACCTCGTGGTGCAGCAGCAGATGAGGAGGGACGTGGCTCCCCCAGCGTGGAGCCACACTCAGAGAACCCAAGCAGCAGAGACAAGGCACAACCTAGTAGGGGTGGCAGCATGGGGGACTCTGAATCAGAGTCCACCTTGCACAACAACTCGCTGTGGTGGCTGGCATGTGGGATGTTAGCCCTGTTGGCCAACTCTTGGATTATCCTCAGCATCACAGCCAAACAACAGAAACACAAGCCCCTGGAGCTGCTGTTGTGCTTCCTTGCCGGGACACACATCCTCATGGCAGCAGTGCCACTCACCACCTATGCTGTGGTGCAGCTGCGGCGGGAGTCCTCCGACTACGACTGGAATGAAAGCATCTGCAAGGTCTTTGTCTCCACATACTACACCTTGGCACTGGCCACCTGCTTTACGGTGGCCTCCCTCTCCTACCACCGGATGTGGATGGTGAGGTGGCCGGTCAACTACCGGCTGAGCAATGCCAAGAAGCAGGCTCTGCATGCAGTCATGGGTATCTGGATGGTGTCCTTCATCCTGTCCACACTGCCCTCCATCGGCTGGCACAACAACGGTGAGCGCTACTACGCCCGTGGCTGCCAGTTCATCGTCAGCAAGATAGGGCTGGGCTTTGGGGTCTGCTTCAGCCTCCTGCTGCTCGGAGGAATCGTCATGGGCTTGGTGTGTGTGGGTATCACTTTCTACCAGACTCTCTGGGCACACAGAAGACTCCAGCGCTGTCGCCATCAGAGAGCAGAGGAAGCATCTTCATCAGCACATGCCACTTTCAATGTGCCAGCCATCGTGGTGGAGGATGTTCGAGGCAAAAGAAGGTCTTCCCTGGATGGCTCAGAGTCAGCCAAGACCTCCCTACAGATGACCAACCTTATCAGCGCGATTGTCTTTCTGTATGACACACTCACAGGGGTACCCATCTTGGTAAGCAGCAAGTTCTCTCTTTCCCTTCAGAGCCCACAGTTAAACCTACATTGACAGTTTGCTAAAGTTTTAGAGAGAAGAAACTCTCTTCTGTCTGTCAGCCACAGAGCTGCTGGCTCTGAGTCTTTTCTTCTGAGGGCTGGTTTCATAAAGATTGCAGGAGGTGTCTCATCACTCCACAGCAGCACATTCTTGAGACAAGCCTAAGCCTGGGGGATCCCACACCACACAGCCAGAGCCACTCTGGAAGTTTAAAGTGGCTAAGAGGAGAGGAAATCGCTCTCCAAAGTTACAGGGGGATCTACCCCTGTAAAAACAATCAGATTTCTGCCTCTCCAGTGGAGAAGAAATCACTCTGCAAAGCTGCAGGGGGATCTACCCCTGTAAAAACAATCAGATTTCTTCTTCTCCAGCCTGCTTCTGGAGAACTGATACACCAGCTTTAAAAGCTGCTGCAGACAGTTTTTCCTTCTGCTTGTATGATTGTAGTCAGCATTTGGATTTTGGCTGGCAAAACTGGAGACCTGGGGAGGTTCTCAAATGGAACCATTAAGTGAATAGAGGCTTAGTCACAGTGGGTTGTTTTTTTTCCTTTCTTTCCCAGTGGCTGTGTCCTTTGTTAGCACCTATTTAGCTCCAGCTTATAATGAGCACTGAGAAGGAGGTCTCATGCTGGAGACAGAGACAGCAAACCTGGGGCAACACCCCAGGAAGGGTATTTCAAAGGGACATGGTGTAATTGCTTGGCAAATCCTTTGCAGACAGATTCCCTGCAGAAGTGACTCCCGTTGCCTTTCTCCCTTGATCCCCACTTCTGTCTTCTTTCTCAGCCTCATTTCTCTCACTTCCCTTGAAGGTTGTGAGTTTTTTCAGCCTGCGCTATGATACAGCCCCCACCTGGATGGTCCTGGCTGTGCTGTGGTGCTCCATGGTGCAGACTCTGCTGCTCCCCTCCTTCATCTGGTCCTGTGAGCGCTACCGAGCAGATCTCCGCACCGTGTGGGAGCAATGTGTGGCTATCATGTCTGAGGAAGATGGGGATGATGGTAAGCTCCTCACCACCCTGCAGACACCTTTCTTCACTAAGCCCCCTCCCCAAGAAACTACAGAAGAAAGAGGAGCCTGCCTTGGGTAAAGGATCTTACAGCATGAGGAATGGTGTTGTGAATGGCTAGGTAGGATTCATTTCATAGTTGGAAGTCAGAAAGCATGAGAATTTATTCTGGAGAAGGCTTTGCTGCTCATTTGCTGCCTCAGGACTCTCAGCATCCAGGAAAAATTAGTGCAACATCCTTCACCGTAGATGTAGGAGTAGAGACAATATGAACAGCTGCCAAACCACGGTGAAAGTAGCATGCTGGGCTTCAGCCCAACTCACTGATGCAGGGGTCCGAGTTCCGGCAGGGAGCAGTTCAAAAGCAAGACAAAGAAAGAGGGCAATCTGCTGCAAGCAGAAAGACAAGGTCCTTGTTCAGAGGTAAGCCCTGAGGGCTGCAAGTAGGGTGGCAGATATCAGACAAGCGTTAGGACGGCATCCAGGTGCCCTGATAATGCCTCTCTTGTGACTGGCAAGCACTGACTGCCATTCTCCTCTTTCACAACAGATGGTGTGTGTGATGATTACGGCGACAGCAGGATCTGCAAGGTGAGATTTGAGTCGAATGGTGCTGCAGCCGTGAAGCGGGACTCCCGGGACATCAAGCTACTACCCATGCACCACATGCTGTTGCCCCAAGACAAGGTGCATTACCTGCAGGTGAGCTGAGAGCCAGCAGGAGCAGTCTCTCAACCCACTTTCTTCTCTGCTGGTCTCCCAACACCTTTGTGTCGTCTCGACTCTCTTCTCTGAGAAAGCTCCAGCTGCTCCCCTCCTGTCCTAGCTCCTCAAGACTTCGATCACCTGCCTCCCTCTCTGTTTTCTAGGTCCCTCTCTCCCGGAGAATGTCACATGATGAGACTAACATCTTTGCCACCCACCGCTCTGCTCCATCCTTCCTACACAAGTGGTCTTCATCTGACGACATCCGCATTGCCAGTCCCCGCAAGCCTGGAGGCCCCGGCTTCTTGCCTCCTCAGCTGCATGACTATCAGCAGCGCCGGCGGCCCCCCGAAGATGAGCTGACCACCCTACGGCAGTTCTTGGAGGCGGGGCTGATACCGCGGGCCGCCAGCTCCAGCGCTTGCTTCTTCCGAGATGAGATCACCACCTTCATCGATGAGACGCCACAGCCCAGCCCGGCCTGCAGCCCGCGGCACTCTCGGCTGCCGCTCGCAGCGCACCGAGACCGACGCCTCTCCCTCGGCAGCAGGGAGGACGAGAACGCTGACTGGCCACGGCGCTGCTCCTTGGCTGCCAGCGAAGCCTGGCACCTGCAGGACGGAGAGCAGGCACCGCACGAAAGGACCCTTGAGGCCTGTGAGGCACAGACCTTCCAGGATCCCAGACTATGAGAGACAGCATCAAAAACGTTCAGTGCCATCACGATTTTTAAATAAAACTTCCAAGCGTTCCCTTTTGTCCCGGGACCCGATCACTACTTCGCCTTCTCATCTTTTACCAGCAGGAAGGAAAGAGTAGGGGGAGGGGGGGTAAAGAAGCGGGACAGACCCGCTGAGGGGCGTGGGAAGGACTGACAGCCTGTGCCTGCTCTCAGGTTACAAACACCCTCTGCTGCCACCGCTACTCGGCACCCTCGCCAGTCCCATCCCTTTGTGAGCTCCACCCGCGCATCCACTCTGCTCTGAGACAATGCAGGCGCAGAATGGTATTAAAATTCTATCTTTGGAGTGTCAATCGTGTGTCTGTTTTTAAAATAACATATTAGTAATAATTTTGTTGCCATAGAAACAGAGTGACTGGCCCAGTGTTTAATGAAGCTTCTCAGGCTTCTGGAAGGGAAACACGGGAATGCGCAAGGCTCTTTTCCTCCCTCCACCCCCTTCTTGTGAGCACACCTGGAAAGCAGCAGATGCTTAGCAGCCCAGGGAAGGGAACAAAGCTCACGGAGGAGTTATCATGGGAGGTCTAAAGTTTTCCCGTCCATTTCAAGGGAGACTTAGGCTGCCTACAGCTAAGCGAGCAGCCTCTGTGCCTTTTAATGTTGCTCAGTAAAAGGCACCGCTTTAAGGCATTCCCAGGCCTGAACACAACTCAATTCTCTCCAAAAAGACACTGACCTATAATATCTCCTGTCAGCATCCTCTTCATTCAAATCTGTCCACTTCCAGGCTACCTCACATATTCTCCTTGCCTTATTTCATAACATTTAGACATTTTTTTAGGGTTTTCTAGTCCATTTAAAATTCCAAACAGAATTAAGTCTTGATATTCCTTTAGACTCTCCATCACCCTTACAGGATTCCATTTCATATCCTCCTTGAGGAGATACAAAGTTGGGTACATACTTCTGAGCCATCAGATCTGCTTTATCCCAGACTTTCTGTTTTTGCTCAGATGTAAAGAAGTTCCAGCAGAGCCTGTGTGTCTCCCCAGTTAGCATTGTGGATTTTCATTCCAGTTTAACAGCACTCTAGATGCATACAGACTGGTTTCCTGCAGGTCCCACAGCCTGGCTGAGAGGGGCCAGAATCACAGTTCTCTGCCCCTGAGTTCTTCTAGACAGTGGACCGGCAGTGTCAGTTTCTTCCTCACTAGAGGACTCTGATTCTGTCTGTCTCAGGGTGGGGAGCTGCCAGCAGCCAAAGACAGCCCTGTTTGGGTTAAAACTGCTGAAGCCAGGCTAAAAGAACTAACATGCAGCTTCAAAACAGACTTTTCAGGCTGTAATGCCCAAGTGAATACCTTTACCTAATGAACTGCAAAATGAATGCTAAAGTTTGCACCTCTAAGTAAGATAACAAGTCTTAATGAAGAACTCATTAAATACCTATGAATATGTTACTTAATCCTCCACCCAGAAACATCACCCAGAAAGCTGAGACAGCTGGGACAGAATACCAGAAAAACCCAAAACGCACAGAAGGCTGTGAACACAACAAAAAATAGGACAACAGAAGGACTATGCTTCTGCCCCTCCTCAGTTAGCATCATTCTTACTGCCATAGATTAGCACCACTGCCAAATTCATGTCCTTGACTCTGTCAGGTGTTACCCAGGAGTTACCAGCTTGAGCTCATTCTCATTATTAACACGTTTCAGTCTGGTGTTAACAGTTCACATTAATCAAATCCTCACATTATTTACATTATTAACACGTTAACACTGCCTTAAAGACATCCCAGAGGTGACTTCTTTAAGATGCCCCTTAGAGAAATGGGCCCCGTAGTAAAACAAAAATAAACAAATTACACACACAGAGACTGCAATGTCTAAAGAAACAAAGCACACAAATTACAGCTCCAAACGCAATACCCAATAGCCAGCTGGCACCTCAGGGTACGCCTGTGACAGTGTGCAATCGAGCCTATACCCAAGCAACCCAAAAGGGGACTCTGCTCCCTATGCCATGGTCACTGAATTGCAAACCCACCTGTGGGACTCAAACCCACTTAACAAGCCAGAAAGGGGACCCAAGCCCCCTTTCAAGAGGGACTGTAGCCCACAGCCTTTAAACCTTTAAACCCAGGTGTCCTGAAGATTCTCATGCAGGCTGTCCTAGTTGCAACCATGCAAAGCTTTACCATGACCTGCAGGCTGTCCTAGCCCCAACCCCGCGAAGCCTTCACCATGACCTGCAGGCTGTCCTAGCTCCAACCATGCAAAGCCTTCACCATGACCTGCAGGCTGTCCTAGCTCCAACCATGCAAAGCTTTCACCATGACCTGCAGGCTGTCCTAGCTCCAGCCATGCAAAGCTTTCACCATGACCTGCAGGCTGTCCTAGCTCCAACCATGCGAAGCTTTCACCATGACCTGCAGGCTGTCCTAGCTCCAACCATGCAAAGCTTTCACCATGACCTGCAGGCTGTCCTAGCTCCAGCCATGCAAAGCTTTCACCATGACCTGCACGCTGTCCTAGCTCCAGCCATGCAAAGCTTTCACCATGACCTGCAGGCTGTCTTAGCTCCAACCATGCAAAGCTTTCACCATGACCTGCAGGCTGTCCTAGCTCCAGCCATGCAAAGCTTTCACCATGACCTGCAGGCTGTCCTAGCTCCAACCATGCAAAGCTTTCACCATGACCTGCAGGCTGTCCTAGCTCCAACCATGTGAAGCTTTCACTGTGGCTCACAGACAGGCTTTGCACTGTGAGCTACACATCTCACCCTCGTCCCTGTATAGCTTTCACTGCTCCTTATGGGAAAGCTGTCTCTTTAAGAAAAGAAATGCCTTACCTTTCCCCGGAGCCTTGCTCAGAGCTCTTCAATCCAGGGATCAGAGGTTCTCCTTGAGAATCCCTTGGTGCTGACTGGAGGTCCTGTGCTCCCACAGATCTGTCGGAGTTCTGAAGCAGTGTCCCATGTGGCTCACCAAAACTGCCACCAAAATCAGGACTCAAGCTCCTCTCTGCTGGGTTTGGCACTAAGGAGCAGCCGTTGCTGTATTACAGAGCTGTCCAAGTTTGGATGCTGGGGGCATTCCCGTAAATCCAGCACACACCAGAGGGCATTCCTGGCAGATATTTGTACAGTGAGATGCAGCAGCTACACATCATGGCGACACCTGCTAACCATCCATTGGGCAGTCTCTTAATCCATATTAAGGGTCCAGCTTCTCTTAACTTTACTGGATCATGCTCAGAGGGTGAAGGGTTTATACTGGGCAGGGTTCTTGCAAATGGGAGCTATGGTTTCCAACATTAATTAAGTTAGTTTAGGGTAGGGTGTACAAGACAAAATCTGGCTGTGCTAGGAGTGCCACTTTTTAAGTACTTGTCTAGCATGTTTCAACTCTCAAGGACATCCCCATTAGAAGCCCCTTTCTTCAGTGTTCCAGCATGTCCTCTCATTTGAACCCTGAACATGCAGCTTCTTTAGCAACAGTACAAAATGGAGGGTGAGTGCTGGGGGATGCTCAGCAGAGCTCTGGATGAAAGGCTTTTCATTCATAGATTAATAGAATGGTTTAGGTTGGAAGGTTGAAGATCATCCAGTTCCAACCACCCTGCCATGGGCAGGGACATCTCCCACTAGAACAGGTTGCTCAAGGCCTCATCTAACTAGGCCTTGAACACCTCCAGGGAGGGGGCATCCACAACCTCCCTGGGCAACCTGTTCTAGTGTCTCACCACCCTCACTAGAAAGAATGTCTTTGCAATTTCCAGTCTCAATTCACTCTCTTCAAACTTCAATCTATTGTCCTTCATCCTGTCACTCCAAGCCTTTGTGAAAAGTCCCTCCCCAGCTTACTTGTAGACTCCTTCAGGTACTGGAATGCTGCTCTAGGGTCTCCCTAAAAGCCTTCTTTTCTCCAGGCTGAACAGCCCAAACTTTCTCAGTCTCTCAGTCCCTCCATAGGGGAGGTTCTCCAGCCCTCTAATCATCTTGGTGGCCTCTTCTGGACCCTCCATGTTCCTCTTATGTTGAGGGCACCAGAACTGGAGGCAGTGCTGCAGGTGGGGTCTGAGCAGAGCTGAGCAGAGCAGAACAGAGCAGAGAGGCAGAATCCTCTCCCTGCTTTGGATGCAGCCCAGCACACAGCTGCCTTCTGGGCTGCCAGTGACACTTGCTGGCTCATGGTCAATTGGTGACAAACTCACTCCCAAGTCCTTCTCCTCAAGGCTGCTCTTGAGCCACTCCTTTCCCAGCCTGGATATGTGCTTGGGATTGCCCTGATTCAGATGCAGGACCTTACTGAGCTTGATGAGGTTGGCTTGGGCTCACCTCTCCAGCCTGTCCAAGTCCCTCTGGATGGATCCCTTCCCTCCAGAGTGTCAATCACACCACAGAGCTTGATGCCATCTGCAGACCTGCTGAGGGTGCCTCGGTGCCACTGCCCACGTTGCTGACAAAGGTGTTCAACAGCACCGGCCCCAGCACTGACTCGAGGGACGCCACTTGTCTCAAGCGCCTACTCGGACATTGAACCAAAATGATTTCTGTCAGAAAACGAGGTGCCAGGGTCTGCTAGAGCAGCATCACCGAGTCAGTCACACAGGACCACGTCCAGGCGGATTTGCCATGCCTCTAGAGGAGACTTCCCGCCGTCGCTGGGCACACCGGTCCGGCACTGTCCGCAGGAGCCCACTCCCCGCACCGGGCCGCCCTACGCCCGCCCACCGCCGGCACCGCCCGCCGGCCCGGCCCCCTGGGTGGACCTAGCCCAGGGGCCGCTAGCAGGACCGCTTTCTGCTCTGCTCCCCGGCGGCTCCGCAATGGCCTCTCTGCTCTGCCTTCTCTTCCTCGCCGCCACCGCCGCCACGTCGCCAGGACGCCTGGTCCCCTACGATCTGCTGTACGCCGACGGGGTGCGAGCGTACTTCGCTCGGGACTACGAGAGGGCGGCCGAGCTGCTGCAGCGGGCCCTGCACAGCTACGCGGGGCTGCGGGCTGCCCGCCGGGACTGCCGCGCTGCCTGCGGGCGGGAGGCGGCTTTCCTCGGCGAGCTGCCGGCGGCCGGGCCCTGGGAGGCCTCCCTCTTCGGCCCGGTGCTGCAGCGCGCCGACTGCCTGCAGCACTGCCTGGGGCAGCGCCTGGGCTCCCCGCCCTCCGCGCACCGCGCCAGCCGTGCCAGCCGCCGCGACTTCGAGCGGAGGGAGCCCTACAACTACCTCCAAGTGGCCTTCTTCCAGGTGGGGACTGGCCCCGCCCGCAGTCAGGGGCATTCCTCCCCCAGGATGGGGTCTCTCCAAGGGGGCTGGGAGTGGTCACGCCGAGGGCCTCAGTCAGCCGAGGAAGGGAGAGCCAGCAGGCGGCTGAGGAGATGAAATCGTGGACTCGTTTTGGTTGGGTAGGACCTTTAAGAGCATCGAGACTAACCCTTATCTGACCCCGTGTGGCGGACAGAGGCTCCCGAGCCTGGGACTCAGTCAGCTAGTGGGTGAATCCAGGGCGCGGGGTGGGCTTTGCAGGGTCTGCAGGAGCAAGATGAGCACTGCTGCCTTTTCTCCGCAGCTGAAGAAGCTGGATCAGGCAGTGTCTGCTGCGCACACCTTCTTTGTCGCTAACCCTCAGCACCTCCAAATGCGAGACGACATCAAGAAGTACCAGCGCATGTCAGGGGTGAAGTCGGACAACTTCCGTGACCTGGAGGCTACACCACACTGGGTGAGGGTTTGCTGCAGAGCCAGGTGTCGGCAGCTCTTTTCCCATCCGAGGGATCAGTGTGGGCCCCTAGTCTGTCCCTACTCAAGGGCAGTGGCTTGAGACAGGGTCCCCATATGTAGAATCGCAAAATGGTTTGGATGAGAAGGGACCTTTTAAAATCTAATCCCACCTCCCTACACGGGCAGGGACATCTTTCACTTGACAGAATTATAGCATCACAGAATTGTTTGGGTTGGAAATGACCCTTAAAGTCATCCAGTGCAACCGTTCTTGAACTTAACCAAGTCTGGTGCTAGACCTCAGCACCACATATTCGCCTCTTTTAAACGTCTCCAGGCATAGGGATTCGGCCACCTCCCTGGGCAGCCTGTTCCAGTCTTGGAGAACTTTGAGTCAAGCAGGTTTTTTTCTAAGGTCCAAACTAAACCTCCTCTGTTGAAACTTGAAGCCATTGCTTCTTGTCCTGTCAGTTGTTATTAGGGTGAAGTGACCAACCCCCACCTGGCTCCAACTTCCTTTCAGGGAGCTGTAGAGAGCAAGGTCTCCCCTCAGCCTTCTCCAGGCAGAACACCCTCAGTTCCCTCAGCTGCTCCTCATCAGACCTGTTTTCCAGAGCCTTCAGCAGCTTCATTGTCTTTCTCTGGACCTGCTCTAGCACCTTAATGTCCTTCTTGTAATGAGGGCCCCAAAACTGAACCCAATGCTTGAGTTTGTGCAAAGCCCCATCCAACCTGGCCTTGAACACTTCCAATGACAGAGTGTCCCCAACTTCTCCGGGAAACCACCTCCCTCATAATAACCATTATCTTCTTTCTCTGCAATCCAAATCTACCTCCTCTCAGTTTTGAACAGCTGCCTCTCGTCCTGTGTTTACAGGCCTTGGGCAAAAGGCTCATTCAGTTCTTTCTTATCTTTGAAAGGCTGCAAGAAGGTGTCCATGAAGCCTTTTCTTCAGGGCAAAGACAAAAGATTGCAATTGTGACAGAGACTTTCTGGTGGCAGTTACAGCAAGGTGCAGGGCCCTGGGGCATCCTTCTGGCTGTCCGTGTGTCACGGGCTGTGCATGATGAGGCAGGCCCCTAGATGTCAGCACTGCCTTGTGAGCCACTGGAAGCCTCCAGGCGTCACTCCGTGTCACCCACACTGATAAGGCACCCGGCTCTGTCCTTGGCAGGAAGCCTATGAAGCTGGGGTGCAGCACTACAATGCAGATGAGTACCTGCAGGCTGTGGTCAGACTGGAAGAGTCCCTCAAAGATGCCCTTTCAGCACTGGAAGAGTGTCGTGCACTGTGTGAAGGGCCTTGGGAAGATGAGGACGAGGAAGAGGAGATGCAACCTGGCCTGTATGAAGCCATTTCAGGTAGCACTAAAGGCACAGAGGGTTGGGTGGGAAGGCCATGCTCCCCACGCTGGCCATGCCCCATTTGCCAGCAGTGCTGCCTGGAAGCAGTGTGACCTTGTGGCCTTCCTGCCCCTCTCTCGCAGCCCATTACGTTCAGGTTTTGAAGTGCAGACAGCAGTGCGTCCTCGATATTGCCACAAAGCCAGGGCGGATCTCTGCCACGGAAGATTTCATACCCTCCCACCTTGATCTACTGCACTTTGCTTATGACCAAGGTGAGCAGAGCCACAGAGCAGCAGGTTATGCTGTTGCAGCCCTAAACTCGCTCCTTGCCTCTGGACCTGGAGGGCAGCATGTCCCAGGGAGAAGTGGCACACTGAGATGATCTCTGTCTCTCTCTTCCTCTTTTCCTGTCCTCCCCCAGCTCTTGCCAGAACTTCTCTTGCTCAAGCCCGTGACCACCTTAGGAGAGGTCCCTTGTGGTCCACTTCAGTCTCCTTGTGCAGTTTGTGTAATGTGTGGCTTTTCCCACTTCTTTGTCCCAGCTCTCTTCATTTCAAGTCCTTGCTCCAGCTCTCTGCTGTGTGTTTGATTCTGTCCTTTTCAGTGTGTTGTTCTAGACCAGGTCCCCACTTCTATCTAGCACATGCAGGTGAATCTCCTCTCAGCAGTGGTGTTTCTTCTGAGCCAGCCCAGCCTGCCCTCACTGAACTGATGGCCTGTCATGACATTGGTCATCCTATCACCTTGTCACTTTCACACATCCCTCAGCTCCTGGATACTTCAGCTCATTCCTACACTGATTCAGCTGTCTCTTATCTCCACTTGCAGACCACTGGTAAAATTTCATCTCAGAGAAGCCTCTGATGGGTCTGCCCTCAGCATGGCTGTTTCCTGAGGGAGGTGGGACTGTAGAGGAACACTTGTGGATACAGACATTTTTGTTTCCTCGGTCTCCTCTGAACAAGCCTCAAATAAATGTTGAGAGTGGGTCCATTTTCCACTGAGCTCACTCCTTCTGTTCTCTGCCCTTCATCAGGTAAAGGCCCAGCTAGGCAGGGTTTGATGTGTGCTCAGTGTAAGGCTGGATCCTGACCAAGGCTTGAGGTGCTGCTGGCTCCTACACAGCTGCTGCAAATATCAAATCTTTCAGAGACATGACTGTTGGTTCTCTTCTGTCTTTCCCCAAGTTGGGAACCAGGCACTAGCTGCTGAATGTGCTGCTTCCTACTTGGTCTTCTATCCCACGGATGAGCCAATGCTGAAGAAAATGAAACAGTACCGTGCAGAACTGGGAGAGGATGCAGCAATCACACCCAGAGAGGTACCTACATCCTACCTGTGCTCCTTGGCCCTCCCTTGACCCACACAGCAGGATCACAGTCCAGGAAATGAAAACAGAGATGTGTTTCACTGCAGATGTGTGCTGAGACCAGGCCCAAAGAAACTGGTGCCTGGGTTTACTTACAGCCTATACCAGGCAGGGTCTCTTCAGAACAGAACTGGGCTTGCATGGTGCACAGGAAGTGTTTTGGGGCAGGTGTCTGCCCTGGACAGGGATAGGTTTGTCTTTTGTGGGGTTCTTTTTTGATAATCTCTTTGCTTCCTTAGAATATTCAACAGTATGTGCAGAGATCTTTGATGGAGAAGAAGCTGATTTACTATGCAGTGGAGCATCTTGGAGGAACTTTTAACGACCCCGTAAGTAATGGTATCATCTTGATCTTCCTGCCCTCATTTTGCCCAGACTGCTGCCACAATTTGCTTCAATAACACACGATCCAGGAGAGGTCAGATGTTGATGAAAAGGACCCTGAGTCCTTCATGAGGTGGATCTTTAACGCCTTTCCTCTGCTCCCGGACTGAAGTCAGTTTGAAGTTGCTGCTGTAAGCGTAGGTGCCACTGCAGACTGGCTGTCATCAGACACAGACCCAAATCATGGATCTGACAGTCGCTGGAGAAACAGGACAAGGAACTGGCTGTTTGACATGGTGCAGTGTGGTTTGCTGCATACTGAACCATCTGCATTTGTTCCTACAGGACCTTTGGACTCCTGATGAGCTGATTCCTGAAAACCTAAAGGAGAAGCACAGGTAAGGTTGGCCAGGTTGACCAGGACTGGAATACAAGTAGGGATGGGTCAGGAAACTGGCAAGGAAAAGTAGTAACTGCATAGGAATGGGCAGAGCATGAAGAGGAAGGGTGAAATGCACCTACAGAGGAGGGTTAATAAGCATACCTTTGTGTACTGACAGCATTGGTCTCTTTTTTTCCCCTTGCTCCTGAGAGAGGATCAGGAGAAGCAAAAGCAGAAGACTGTGGGTGCGGATGAGAGAGTGAAGAGAGGTGAGTAAAAGAGCTTGGAGAGGACTCTGATGTAGTCAGTCAGGCTTTACCAGGCTAAGTGTTGTCTTATCTTCTGTTCTCAGACGTTTGCATGCTGGCTGGAATGGCTCAGCAGTTCTGCTCTCTGTTTCTCTTCTCCCTCTCTGATGCTTGTGTAATCTTGCAAACCACTGCCTACGTCCCTGGGATATGATCTCAAAGAGCACTGTGGCAGGACAAGGTGAGAGCAGTGGTGCCTGAATACATGACAAGCCTGTGGGCGTGCAGTCCCCTGTGCAGTGTGGCAGAACTGTCTCCACCAAGCTTCAGCTCCACCAGCCCAACTTCAAACAACGTTTTTCTAAAAGGGATGAGGAGAGAGGGGGAGGAACTGGAACCAGACTGTTCGGCTTGGGCAAGCCTCTCCCTGATGAACACAAGTCCAGATGGTTCGTGGCTGAATGCTATAGGCTGCAGCGCAGAGTCCTCTATGCTTGGTGGTCCTCTGTTCTCAAAGCCTCTTGCAGGGCTTAGTTCTGCAGTCTTTGCTTTGAAATTGGTTCTCTGCTGTGACACATGGGACAGCAGAGCATTCTGAGGGCCTGAGTGCCTTGGCATTTGAGGCCATCCAGAGGTGAGAGCAGAGGGGAAAAGGCCAAAGTCACCAGCTACCACACTTGCTTCTCTTTGGGGCTAAAGAAAGAAGAAGGATTCACTGGACATAATTCTGGACTATGATGTGTGATTGAAAGGAGGGTTGATAGAGGTGTCTACTTGCTTCTCTTCTCCAGAGCCTCACTCCAGTAGGCTGGACCTGTTCTGCTGCTGCAGTCCACAGTGCACTCAACTTTCCCCAGCTCCCTGCTGCTCTCCCAGCAAGCCCCAAGTTTCTGCTGGTGTCCTGAAGCACTCGCTGTAGGCCAGCTTCTCCAGCTGATGCTCTGGTTTCCCTGAAGCATGTGAGGGGTGCAAATGGCACAGGTCTGCAAGGAATGGGCAATGCTGTCTGGGCAATGGGAACTGTCCTGTCTTAGAGAATGTGTAGTGTCTCTCCATTTCCTTACCCAGGCTGGAGGTTGGTGTCTGAGGGCTTCTTCTGCCAAGCTTCCTCATGGCTGTCTCTGCTTGCTTCTCACCAGGTTCTGTGCCTTTTGAGGGTGTTGCTGTCGTGATGGATTCACAGCAGATGAACGGAACACACAGGGTTGTTTTCGACGGAGTGCTGACAGAGTCTGAGTGTAAGGACCTTCTCCATCTGACAAAGGTGAGGCCTGGCTCTGGTAGGAGCTCCCATGTGTGTACTTCCCTCCACAGCAGGCAGGGTTGTAGTGTTTCCATGGAGGAGAAGATGGCAGCCTAATGGGTGTTGTCACCTGTATCGTTCTATGCCAGGCAGCAGGAGAAGCGGGAGGTGGCGTCCGGGCAAGACGGTCACCTCACACCCCGCACGAGAGATTTGAAGGGTTAACCACTGGGAAGGCCATGCAGGTAAGTGGCTCTGGAGTCTGCTGCCTTCTCGGCTGTCCAGAAGAAGTGTCTGCACCTTAGTGTTTCTCTCTGTTACACCTCAGTGTTTCTCATCCAGGTGCACTCTGGATGAGTCCATGAGTGTGCGATAGTCACCATCTTCCCGACCCTCTTCCTCCAGTCACGTTGAGGCACGTAGGGCATAGAGGGTCTGACAAGGGCTCTCTGCTGTGAGATGAGCTGCCAGGGCTGCTGCTTGTCCCTCTGCAGTAATCTTACAGACATAGTCAGCTGAGAGTCAGAGAACAAATTAAGATGTGAGGAGCCTCTGGAGATGTCTAGTGCGACCCACTGCTTGCTAACTCCAAAGCTAGATGAGATGCCTCTGTGCTTTGCATAGGGAAGTCCAAGGGTGGAAATACTCCAGCATCTCTGGGTACCTGTTTCAGTGCTGCACCACTCTCAGTATCTGGACAAAGTTTTCTTTGCTGCAGCTTTCATGGGTTGCCTCTTGTCTTTCTAGCGTGTCTCTCTGAGAAGAGTCTGGCTCCATCCCCTCTATAACCCCTTTTTAGGTAACAGGAGGTGCTGAACTTCCTGTCCTCTCCTGTAGGCTGAGGATATCCAGCTCATTCAGCCATTTTTTCTAAGTCACGTGCTCCAGCACCCTGCCATCTGAGGACCTTTCATTGAACTCTCACTCCAGTTTTGTGGAGTCATTTGTGTACTGGGGGACCCATGGACCAATATAGGCTGGGGACTGACCTGTTGGAGAGCAGCATTGTGGAAAGGGAGCTGGGGCTCCTGTTAGACAGCAGCATGCCCAGAGTCAGCAATGTGCCCTGGTGGCCAAGAAGGCCAAGGGCATCCTCGGGTGCATTAGAAAGACTGTGGTGAGTAGGTCAAGAATGGTTCTCCTGCCCCTCGACTCTGCCCTGGTGAGGCCACATCTGGAATATTGTGTCCATTCTGGGCTCCTCAGTTCAAGAAGGACCTCAAGGAAATGCTTGAGGGAGTTCAGCACAGAGCCACAAAGATGCTGAAGGCAGTGGAACATCTCCCTGCTGAGGACAGGCTGAGGGAGCTGGGGCTCTTGAGCTGGGAGCAGAGCAGCCTGAGGGGTGACCTCAGTCATGTTTATCAAGATGTGCAGGGCAGTGTCAGGAGGACAGAGCCAGGCTCTGCTCAGGGATGTCCAATGACAGGACAAGGAGCAAGCTGGAGCAGAGGAGCTTCTGTGGGAACAGAGGGAGAAAGTTTTTCACTGTGAGAGTGACAGAGCCCTGGAGCAGGCTGCCCAGAGAGATTGTGGACTCGCTTTCTCTGGAGACATTCCAAACTTGCCTGGATGCATTCCTGTGTGAGCTGCTGTGGCAGGGTGGGTTGGGCTGGGTGANACACTTGCTTCTCTTTGGGGCTAAAGAAAGAAGAAGGATTCACTGGACATAATTCTGGACTATGATGTGTGATTGAAAGGAGGGTTGATAGAGGTGTCTACTTGCTTCTCTTCTCCAGAGCCTCACTCCAGTAGGCTGGACCTGTTCTGCTGCTGCAGTCCACAGTGCACTCAACTTTCCCCAGCTCCCTGCTGCTCTCCCAGCAAGCCCCAAGTTTCTGCTGGTGTCCTGAAGCACTCGCTGTAGGCCAGCTTCTCCAGCTGATGCTCTGGTTTCCCTGAAGCATGTGAGGGGTGCAAATGGCACAGGTCTGCAAGGAATGGGCAATGCTGTCTGGGCAATGGGAACTGTCCTGTCTTAGAGAATGTGTAGTGTCTCTCCATTTCCTTACCCAGGCTGGAGGTTGGTGTCTGAGGGCTTCTTCTGCCAAGCTTCCTCATGGCTGTCTCTGCTTGCTTCTCACCAGGTTCTGTGCCTTTTGAGGGTGTTGCTGTCGTGATGGATTCACAGCAGATGAACGGAACACACAGGGTTGTTTTCGACGGAGTGCTGACAGAGTCTGAGTGTAAGGACCTTCTCCATCTGACAAAGGTGAGGCCTGGCTCTGGTAGGAGCTCCCATGTGTGTACTTCCCTCCACAGCAGGCAGGGTTGTAGTGTTTCCATGGAGGAGAAGATGGCAGCCTAATGGGTGTTGTCACCTGTATCGTTCTATGCCAGGCAGCAGGAGAAGCGGGAGGTGGCGTCCGGGCAAGACGGTCACCTCACACCCCGCACGAGAGATTTGAAGGGTTAACCACTGGGAAGGCCATGCAGGTAAGTGGCTCTGGAGTCTGCTGCCTTCTCGGCTGTCCAGAAGAAGTGTCTGCACCTTAGTGTTTCTCTCTGTTACACCTCAGTGTTTCTCATCCAGGTGCACTCTGGATGAGTCCATGAGTGTGCGATAGTCACCATCTTCCCGACCCTCTTCCTCCAGTCACGTTGAGGCACGTAGGGCATAGAGGGTCTGACAAGGGCTCTCTGCTGTGAGATGAGCTGCCAGGGCTGCTGCTTGTCCCTCTGCAGTAATCTTACAGACATAGTCAGCTGAGAGTCAGAGAACAAATTAAGATGTGAGGAGCCTCTGGAGATGTCTAGTGCGACCCACTGCTTGCTAACTCCAAAGCTAGATGAGATGCCTCTGTGCTTTGCATAGGGAAGTCCAAGGGTGGAAATACTCCAGCATCTCTGGGTACCTGTTTCAGTGCTGCACCACTCTCAGTATCTAGACAAAGTTTTCTTTGCTGCAGCTTTCATGGGTTGCCTCTTGTCTTTCTAGCGTGTCTCTCTGAGAAGAGTCTGGCTCCATCCCCTCTATAACCCCTTTTTAGGTAACAGGAGGTGCTGAACTTCCTGTCCTCTCCTGTAGGCTGAGGATATCCAGCTCATTCAGCCATTTTTTCTAAGTCACGTGCTCCAGCACCCTGCCATCTGAGGACCTTTCATTGAACTCTCACTCCAGTTTTGTGGAGTCATTTGTGTACTGGGGGACCCATGGACCAATATAGGCTGGGGACTGACCTGTTGGAGAGCAGCATTGTGGAAAGGGAGCTGGGGCTCCTGTTAGACAGCAGCATGCCCAGAGTCAGCAATGTGCCCTGGTGGCCAAGAAGGCCAAGGGCATCCTCGGGTGCATTAGAAAGACTGTGGTGAGTAGGTCAAGAATGGTTCTCCTGCCCCTCGACTCTGCCCTGGTGAGGCCACATCTGGAATATTGTGTCCATTCTGGGCTCCTCAGTTCAAGAAGGACCTCAAGGAAATGCTTGAGGGAGTTCAGCACAGAGCCACAAAGATGCTGAAGGCAGTGGAACATCTCCCTGCTGAGGACAGGCTGAGGGAGCTGGGAGCAGAGCAGCCTGAGGGGTGACCTCAGCCATGTTTATCAAGATGTGCAGGGCAATGTGAGGACAGAGCCAGGCTCTGCTCAGGGATGTCCAATGACAGGACAAGGAGCAAGCTGGAGCAGAGGAGCTTCTGTGGGAACAGAGGGAGAAAGTTTTTCACTGTGAGAGTGACAGAGCCCTGGAGCAGGCTGCCCAGAGAGATTGTGGACTCGCTTTCTCTGGAGACATTCCAAACTTGCCTGGATGCATTCCTGTGTGAGCTGCTGTGGCAGGGTGGGTTGGGCTGGGTGATTGGAGGTCACTTCCAACCCCTAACATTCTGTGACTCTGTGACCCAAAATGATGCTGCATTCCAGACATGGCTTCATGCACTAAGCAGAAGGACAGAATTGCTGGGTGCTGCAGATGTCCTCCTCACAAAACAGTTCCTTTCTAACATGTGACTGCAGCACTTCACACAGGCCTCTTCTGCCCTGCATACGTGTAGCATTTCTGAGAGCATCTGTGTCTGTAAGCGTTCTAACAGGCTCGTTTGTCACTTGTAGCTGGCCCAGAGTGGGGACGTGGACTGGAGAGATGCCAAGTTGCTTCTGCAGGCCAGTGAGAAGGCACGGAAAATCATCCAGTCCTATTTCAGCCCTGGGAGGAAGCTCCACGTCTCATTCACACACCTGGTGTGCCGCACAGCTGTGGAGGGTAAGGGATCTCTCCCTCTGTTAGTCCCTGTCTCCTGGGGTCTCCTCAGTCTCAGCTCTTAGGAGACACTTTTCCCTTCCTTCTCACTGTGCCAGTGTCTCTTTACCTTACTGTTTCTGGAATCTGGAGACTCCCATGTCCCTTCTTGTAACTTCCCTTTCCAGAGGAACAGGAAGGTCGCATGGATCTGAGTCACCCTGTCCATGCTGACAATTGTCTCTTGGACCCTGAGGGGCAGGAGTGCTGGAGAGAACCACCTGCCTATGTCTACAGGGACTACAGGTGAGAGAGGAAGATCAAGCAGGGATCACAGTGTCTCCCCAGCCCCTTCAGGGGATGAGCTTAGCTTACAGAGAGCAGGCAATGGGTTGCTGGCGCAAAGCCAGCCGTGTCTAGCATCAGGCAGAAGAATCCATCAGTGCCTTCAAAATTAGGTGTGAAACACTTTCCCTAGGCTGGAAAGAAGATCTGTCCTTTCTCCTTCTTCCTTCCTCCCAGCCAGCATTAACAGACAGCAGAAGAGGCTGGGAGGCTACAGGTCCTAGGACTACAATATCAAGTTGATGTCTTGTGGATCTGCCACAGTACTCTGGTCCACCTCTAGCCCTTCTTGCAGGCTGTTTCTTGTCATTAAGTTCCATCTTGTGCAGTACAGGTGAGGGAAAACCAAACTCCTCAGATTTCCTTGGTTTAAATAGTCATTGTGCTTTGATATCTCTCCGTTCACCTCTCTACAGATTCATTGCCAGTACTTTGTGTTGGGTTTCTTCATTCCATATGAGAGACTTTCCAGCCTGAGGCAGGCTTTGTTAGACTGCTGTAGAAGAACCTGCAATCTGTTTTTAAAGATGATGACAATTTTTGCACCACACAGAATGGTTTCGCTTGGAAGGGACCTCCAGAGGTCATCCAGTCCAACCCTGCTGCAGTCAGCAAGGACATTCTCCACTAGAACAGCTTGCTCACAGCCTTGGCTAGCCTGTCCTTCAATATCTCTAGGGATGGGGCCTCAACTACCTCTCTGGGCAACCTGTTGCAGTGTTACAGCACCCTGATGCAGAATTTGTTCCTAACATCCAATCTAAATTTGCTCTTCTCTCATTTCAAACCATTGTCTCTCATCCTGTCCCTGCAGGCCTTTGCAAACAGTCCCTCTGCAGCCTTCTTGTAGCCCCCTTCAGGTACTGGCAGGCTGCTACTAGGTCTGCCTGGAGCCTTCTCTTTTCCAGGCTGAACAACCCCAGCTCCCCCCAGCCTGTCCTCAGAGCAGAGGTGTTCCAGCCCCTGATCATTTTTGTGGCCCTCCTCTGGACCTGCTCCACCAGGTCCATGTCCTTCCTGTTCTGAGGGCTCCAGATCTGGACATAGCACTGCAGGTGAAGTCTCCCCAAAGCAGAGCAGAGAGGCAGAATCAGCTCTCTCCATCTCTGGCCATGCTGCTTTTGATGCAACCCAGGCTGCCATTGGCCTTCTGGGCTGCAAGTAATTGAACCCCAAGGGGACCTCAAGCAGTTTATGGTCCTTTCTTCCACTTAGTTGACCATGGTCTCACTTGCACTGCACAATGGCCTCACTACATTTGTCTGACATTAGTGAAGAAATTGGTTTTAATTTTCTTTTCCACGTGCACCAAATCTCCTCCTGACCATTCTTAGGTTACCCTGAAATTCCTGGACTCTTAAGACATGGCTGTCTTTGGTCATCAGTCTGCTTTTCCAGGCTTTGGATTATTCCCAATCTTAAAACCTAGACAGTGTCATGCCTGGTCAGCACCCAGGTCTGTCTAGCCCAGCATATTGTAGCAGTGGTGCCACAGATGAATGCTGCAGAGGATTAAAACCAGAACAGGACAAGTGTGTAGAGCCAACTGCCTGGCATCCTCCCATAGCCTCTTGTGGCCTGCAGCTCAGGGACTCCTGTGACCAGGCACTGCTGCCTTTAGCGCCCCTGGAAGGAGTCTCATTTAAGTGGTCTGTTTTGCTTTTTGAACACCTGCTGTCCACAGCCTCCTGTGCCAGGGAGTGTGGGGAGGCAGCAGTGAGGAACGAGCCCTCTCTGTTTGTTCACAGCGGCATTCTCTACCTCAACGATGACTTCCAAGGTGGGGGCCTCTTCTTCACTGAAATGGACACTGTGACTGTCACAGTAAGTCTGGGACTGACCAAAAGGAGAGGGGAGTGAGGGTGAGACTTACTCTGTATGGGAGGGAAGTGGTTGGTTATTGGATCCCACCGCTCCAAAACCAGTCTGGAGTTGTGACAGATTCAAATGGGAGCAGCTAAACGCAAATTGAGGCAAATACCAGACAGGGGAGAGGTTAACTCCTTCCTAGCTGAGATGTTCCCGGCTCTTCCATTCTGTGGGTGTCTGTGACCTGTGTTGTCCCTCTGTCCTTTCTCAAGGATACCTTGCTCATAGACTGGCAAGTGGAGGCTTAGTGGCGCTCTGCTCTTGCACATTGCCAGAGGCAGCGTGACCTCTGTAGAAGGGTCATGTCCCCCAGGGGCTCTCTGGCTTCACTGTCTCTTCTCTTGTGGCAGGCTGAGGTGCATCCCAAGTGTGGGAGGTTGGTAGCCTTCAGCTCTGGCAAGGAGAACCCGCACGGCGTGTGGGCGGTGAGGCGCGGGAGGCGCTGCGCCCTGGCTCTCTGGTACACGCACTCCCGGGAGCACGCGGAGCAGGTAAAAGACCCTGTCGGAGGAGCAGCTCTGAGTGTGCCCAGCCAGGTCACATCCCCACTGTGGGCTTTCCTGTGGGGCAGGGCCTAGTGGGCACCTGGGAGGTTTCTTCTGCCTGGGTACATGGTGGAGGGCTCAGCCTGTAATGTGTCCAGGAGAGAACAGGCCGTGGGAGGCTTGGGTAGCTGTGGCCAAGACAAGATGTGTCCTGTTGGCCCCTGCAAGCACAGCCAGGACCCAGCAGGGAGCAGTTCACATCCTCTCTCTGGCTGCAGGAACAGCTGAAGGCAACGGAGCTGATAGAGCAGAGGAACATGAAGCAGGACCAGACTGACAAACAAGAATGTCAGAGGACTGATGATGGCAGCAGATCCTGCTCAGATTCTCCTCCAGTTGCCAACAGTGGAGCCAGGTCGTCGAGCTGGAGACACAAGCCTGGCTCAGAAAGGACACAGCACCCCAAGAAGCTGCGGGCCAGAGATGAGTTCTGAGTACACAGGGCCCCAGGAGCAGGACTGCCACATACCATAGCCTGGTAGGTCACAGTAGCACCAGGACCAGAGGCCTGGAACAGTGTCTCAGCATGCTAGAGCCGTAGTTATGGGGAGGGATGCAGCTTTCTCTGTGACATCCCAGCAGCTGATAAAGGAGAGCGGGGCAGAGGATTCAAATCGGGAACAATCTTCACTGCCTCACCAGCACGTTTGTGTCACTAAGAAGAAGGCAGGGTCTCCTCACCCTGCTCCTCCAGGTGCCAGCTTCTTGGTCATCCAGAGTCACATCTGAAGAGGAGGAGCTTTCAGCAAGGGCTGTCTTACATTCGGGGACTCAAAACAGAAGCCTCTGAATTTCCTGAGTGCCTGCAGACTCCACATTGGGAACTGGGAATATATGGAATAAAGGGAAGATGCTGGACACAGACGTTGGTGGGAGTGTTTGTACAGCAAGAGGGAGGTGAACGTGCTTGTTGCTGACGGAAATGTAATGCTTGAGGGAAGGAGGTTGATCGCTCGGGGAAAGAAAACAAAGCACTAGCCCAGATGCCAGGAAGTTGCTCTGAAGGGGAGCAGGAGAGCAAGTCAGCTCTCCCTGACCAAATCCTGGGGAGGGTGGCAAGTGCCTCTAAGGAAAGCATGCTCTGTGCTCACCTTTGCCTGCTGCAAGGCCTTGCATTTCTCTAGTTTAGTTTTCCTTTCCAGGCCCCACATCGCCTGCGAAAGCAGAAGAGATGCTTTGTTTATCATTTTTCACCCTGGTACAAAGACAATCTGCTGCCACTGCCCAGGGGATTAGTGTCCTGAGATGGGATTATATTGTAGCCAAAGAGAAATTGGATGGGGTGGATATGGAGCATCAAAAAGAGCAGTGGCCCTTTTCCTGGGAAGCCTTGGAGCCAGAGATCAATCTGTGGTCATGACATACTCAAGCCTCAGTGGGAGTCATGCATGGAGACCCCAATTGCAGTTGAAATGGAGAGAAGTACCCACCCAAGGGCACTTCAGGAGCTGGCAGCTGTGCTCACCGAGCCACTCTCTTACTGCTCACACTCCTGGCTAAGGGGGGAGGTCCCAGTTGACTGGGGGCCAGTAACTGTGACACCTTTCAACAACAGAAGTGATCAGGGAACTAGAGGCCTGTCAGACTGACCTGGGCACCAGGGAAGGTCATGGAGCAGGGCATCCTGAGGGCCATCACACAGCACACACAAGACAACAAGGAGATCAGGCCCAGTCACCACACGTCCTGCCTGCCTGATCTGAGCTTCAACAACAAAGGGACCCACCCGGTGGACATTGTCTACCTGGACTTCAGTAAAGCCTTTGACACTGTCTCCCACAGCATCCTCCTTCAGAAACTCCTGGCACAAGGCTTGGATCAGTGCCCTGAGCACTGCATAAAAAAGTGGCTGGTGGCTGGGCCCTAAGAGTGGTGGGGAATGGAGTTAAGTCTGGCTGGCACCCAGTCAGCAGTGGTGTCCCCAGGGCTCAGTGCTGGGGCCTGTCCTCTTTAATGTCTTTATCAACGATCTGGACGAGGGGATTGAGGCACCCTGAGTGAGTTTGCAGATGACACCAGGCTGGGTGGCTGTGTCCATCTGCTAGAGGGTAGGGGAGCTCTACAGTGGGATCTGGGCAGGTGAGACCAATGGGCCAAGGCTCACTGTATGAAGTTCTACAAGGACAACTGCCAGGTCCTGCACTTGGGTCACAACAACCCTGTGGTAAGCTACAGACCTGGGGATGTGTGGTTGGAAAGCTACAACTTGGAGAGGCACCTGGGGGTATTGGTTGCCAGTTGACTGCACATGAGTCAGCAGTGCCCAGGTGGCCAAGAAGGCCAATGGCATCCTGGCTTGTATTAGAAACAAGGTGGGCAGCAGGGACAGGGAAGGGATCACCCCCTGTGCTCAGCACTGGTGAGGCCACACCTCGAGTGCTGTGTTCAGTTCTGGGCCCTTCACCACAGGAAGGACATTGAGAAGCTGGAGTGTGTCCAGAGAAGGCAACGAGGCTGGTGAAGGGACTGGAGCACATGGCCTGTGAGGAGCATCTGAGGGAGCTGAGGTTGTTCAGTCTGGAGAAGAGGAGGCTGAGAGGAGACCTCACTGCTCTCTACAGCTGCCAGAAGGGAGGTTGGAGTGAGGAGGGGACAGCCTCTTCTCCTTGGTGTCAAGCGACAGGACCAGAGGAAGTGGTTTTGAGCTGCACCAGGGCAGGTTCAGGCTGGATGTTAGGTAATATTTCTTCACTGAAAGGGTTCTCAAACACTGGAATGGTCTGCCCAGGGCAGTGCTGGAGTCACCACCCCTGGAGGCGTTCAAGCAGTGTATGGACCTGGTGCTTAGTGACATGGTTTAGTGTTGACCCTTCTTAGCTGGGTCGAGGGTTGGACCAGATGATCTTGGAGGTCTCTCCCAGTCAGATCTATTCTGTGTGATTCCATAGGGCCAGAGCTAGCAGTGTCAGAGGTGGGAGCATGGTCACATCATCACTGTTGGCACAGGGCCCCTGCTTCGTGGTCTCTCCTTAGGCTGAAACCTGGCACTTCCTTGACACAACCGTGGGAAGCCTGCCTCAGCAGCACTTCGTGCCTCCTGTCCTCCCCAGGGTCACGGAAAAGAGACGATTCCCTCCCCCTGCCGAGGCGTCCATCACCTCTCCACACTCCCAGGTCCCTTCCAGTGACTCCCGCGGGGGATCCGGATGGCTCCTGCTCGACGAGGACGTGTGGAGGGCTGAGGGGCCAGTGTCCACATCTCTGGGTTGCTTTGCCCAAAGGTGGCTGGGGTGATTAGACTGATGGCCTCCTGACGTCAGCTCAGATCCGTTAAAAGGTATTTATCTCGGGCTTGGGCCAAAGCTGCGGGAGAGATTAAAAGAGATTGAGGCCAAGATAATCTCCTTGCAGCATCCCACCAAAGTGGCTGCCAAAAGGCACACACCAAATCTTCCGCCGCCCCTGGCCCCCGTGCCCAGGTCTGGTTTCCCCACGCAGAACCCAGCGTGCTGCCCAGGGAGGCTGTGACTCCAGCCCTGCCGTCTGTTTTCGCCTGGCAGGGCCACCGTGGGTGGCACCATCCCTCTTCCCGCCCTTCCCCAGGACAGGAGTGGTCCGTTGTCCCCAGGAAAACGGGAATTCCTGTGGACCTGCCCCAGTCCCAGTGGCTGATAATCCCAGCCTGTTCTGGCTAATCTTCACTTTATTAGTTGGTTGCTGATATGGAGGGAGGAAGCCCGACCTGCCTGCCGGGGTCTCTTTCCCTCAGGAGCTGCCTGCTACTCTCCCTTTGCAGCCCTCCCCGTCCACCTGCTTTGCATTACATCCCAATCCGATTTCCCCAAGTCGCTGGTGTCTGATTTAATTTGCCTGACGCTGCTCCTGGAATCAGCCCTCCCACAACCCCTCCCGTCCACAGCCTTCCAGCAACCCATGGGGAGCTCAGTCCTGGGAGAGGCTGAGGAGCAGAGAGGGAACGAGGGACTTGCTGGGTGGCCCAGCAGAAGCGACTGGCAGCTGCAGAGGACAAGGGGCTCCTGAGCAGCGGGGAGCCGCTGGCAGCAGGGGAGGCAGTGCCGTGAGGCTCCCAGCCCGGGGGGACTGCAGCCCACCTCTTTCTACAGCTCCCGGTAAGGATACTGCCTTGTGATGCTTGAGGTCACCTTGGTGAGTGGCACTTGGGACCCTGAGTTTCTTGATGTGGTTCTGTGAGGACTCTTTTTACAAGGGCTTTCCATCAGACGATGTGGGAGGGAAGATCATGGTGGGGAATGAATTTGGGCTAGGGCCGAGATGTCTTTGTGACGCTGAGAGGCTGGGGTAGGGTTGGTCGTTCTCCCTTTGGCAGGTAAATCTCACCGGTTTCCAGACTGGGACAGGAGGGGAGTGCCTCTGTCGAAGAGCCTGGCACTCGCTAGCCATACACAGCCCTGCACCCCTGCTGCTCCCCTGTGCACACCGCTGTGCAGCTGGCTACTTTTCCAAACGGAGAAGAAGCCCTCAGGAAGCAAGGGGCAGAGTAGGGTAATTGTACCCTGGCCTTTGATCTCCAGCACAGGAGAGGGAGGATCATCTCTGTATCCGGCTCTGCAAGGAGCCCAGGGTCACCAGGGCGAGCTTGCGAGGCCAGCCGGGGATTACACAGAGACCCAGAGATGCTGCCTCTTAATACTCAGTCCCTCCTGCACCTTTCCCTTGTCTACAGCCCTCCCCCTGTATCCCACAGAGGGACCCCTCCCTCCCCAGCGGGGTTCACCTCCTCTGTTTTCACCTGTCACTGGCGCTCTGAGCCCTAGAAGGGAGCGATGCAGGTGGCTCAGCAGGACATCCCCTGGCTGGGCCCCTGCTGTGGCGTGGTTCAAGGGACACAGCCACTGCCTTGAAAAGTCTCAGAGGCAAGAGGCAGACGATTCCACGCCCCACCTCAGCCTCACGGGAGAGGCATTTGGTCTGCTATGAACTGGCAGTCAGGGGCTCAGGATGAGCGTGGCTGCCCACAAACAGGAGCACTGCTGCAGGTGCCTCCAGCTTTGCCAGAAAAAGCAAAAGGGGAAGGAACAGGCATGTTGAAGAGCAAAAGAAATCAAACCCAAGAACTGTGAACAGGATGAACACCATCAAGGTAGAGCTCAGGAGAGTGCTGCGTGAACCAAACCAAGGTTCTGTGTGGCGGTGACATGCTCCTCAGTGACGCCTGTAGGAGGCACAGCTCTGGACCGGTGCTGGTGCCAACGTCCTCTTTGTAGTGCTGGGCTGGCAGTGGGTGCTTTGATTTTTCCAGGGTATCTCAGGACTTGGTTTCCTCTATGGCCTGGCACCCACCTGAAAGAGCCCTTCTGAACAGCACCGAGTGTGCTCCAGTAGAAGCCTTCCCCACTAAAGCCAGGCTGGGCTGCTGCCAGGAGCAGCCATGAGTCATCCTTGGGTCCACAAGAAATACATATCCCTGAGGTCTCGTTGCCCACAGCCACGGCTGCCCTGGCCAGGCTTCAAGCTCCTTTCCCCTTTCCTCTGTTCTTCCCCCATTCTGCTCCCTGTTTCCTGTCCTAGATTTACATGACCGTGACTCTTTTGCACACCTGCCCCTGGGCCTCCGGGGAGGCAGCTGCACTCCCCTGGGGATCAGGTAACTCACTGTGCACAGGCTGCACTGGGGCCATGGGAGGAGGGGACAAGCAAAGCTGAAGCTATTATTATCACTTATCTATGGAGCCTTGTCCTCTGAGGCTGAGAACAATTCCCAACTTCATTTAGTGCTCCCTCAAAGGGATTTAAGGGTTTGGACAGAGGCCTGAACCTGAGCTGTACCTTCTCTATATTTAGCCCTTTTTATCCATCCTCTGCCCTTTGATCTCCTTCGAAAACCCCTCAGCTGCCAGCACAACGTCAAAGGGTGGGCACCTGCGAGCTGGCACTCCTGTGCCAGTGCAACAGTGGGGATAGCAACACCCAGGGAAGGGAAGAGAACAGGGAAAAAGCAGGAGAGATGCAAGGCAAACTGCAGATCCAATGGATAATGAGAAGCACAGGTGCAGCCATCCTCACCTGAGGCAGCAATTGGGAGGCAGAACAAGGTTCTCAACTCCATGCAGGTTAGGGTAGGCAAAATGAGAAGTCCACAAAGACAGATTAGGGTAGGTGAATGGAATGCAATCTCAGATGGCCAAAGGTGTAACGGTCTGGACAGCTTGGGGGCCAAGCCCAGGAGATTGGAAGCAGACAGTCAGAGCAAAGAGGTAGCCCCGCAGGAAAAGGCGATCCAGCACTTAGGATGGATGGAGGGACGAGAGGAGCAGTTCTAGGGAGAATTGGGAAAGGTGGTGGTGTAGACTGAAACTGCAGGGCTGGTTGCTGCAGGGTGGCTGGAAAGTCAGATCTGCTACTTGGTGTGCTGGCAGGCAGCATCCAGAGCTGGACACAGTGTCTGCAGCTCCTCACTGAAGCTGCGGAGCAAATGCCACAAAATCAGATGGACCTGCAGCCTCCTGGTGGAAGTTACAAGGCTTTCCCCGACCTCTTCCCAAAGGAGAAGGGAGAAATGCATGCAGGTGGGCTTTCAGACAAAAGCCACAAAGATGGTGAGGGGACTGCAGCTTCTCTCTGAGAAGGAGAGCCTGGGAGACCTGGAGCTGTTTAATCTGCAGAAGAGAAGACCAAGATGAAATCTTCTCAATGCTTATCAAAATCTACAGGGTGTGAGCAAGAGGATGGGGCCAGGTTCTTTTCAGTGGTGTCCAGTGATAGAAGAAGGAGCAATGAGCACAAGCTGGAACACAGAAGGTTTCACCTGAACATAAAGAAAAAACTTCATTTTGAAGGTGCCGCAGCCCTGGCCCAGGCTGGCCAGAGAGGTTGTGGAGTCTTCTCTGGAGACTTTAAAACCCCACCTGGACCTGTTCCTGTGCAGCCTGCTCTGGGTGACGTTGCTTCAGCAGGAGGGTTGGACTGGATAATCTTTGGATCCAACCCCTGCCATTCCATCATTTTGTGTCATGGCCAGCATCATTCAACAGAGCTGCAGCTCTGTATCCTTGCTGTCCAATTGGGAGAAGAAAAAGGCAGTGGGAAAGGCCCAGCTGAGCTGATTGCCTATCCCCACCCTGGGTGTAGCCAAAGCTGGCAGCCCCAGGCCACTGTTGTGGCAGGTGCCTCTTGGCTCCAGCAGTGCTGCCCCAGGCTCCTCTCCTCTCTCACTGGGTGCTGGGGCCAGCAGACCAGATCAGCAACCATGTCCAGTACATGAGCAGGCAAGGGAAGAGACAGCAGGGCTGTGGTTCTGTTCATGTCTGCAGGTAGCAAGTGCAAGTCTCTCTCTGCAAAGTAGAGCCTGAAATAGCCTCCCTCTGGGACAAGCTCATGCCTCCCAGGAGCTACAAGAGACTTCTGTCTGCCTGTCTTTGCTATGCTGAAAGCTGTGCTGTAGGAGTCATTAACCAAGCAGAACCTCATTCCGTCTGGAGGACCAAAGGGAAGCCAAGGAGACATTCAGGGTAAGGACATCTGGAGGGCAATCCAAAGAGCTTTGCAAAGAGCTCCAGGAAGCAGCAAGCAAAAGGACTTGGGAGCTATTTCCATGTGCTTGCCCACAAGCAAGAGAGCAGCCTGGCATGGAAAAAAACAAAGCCCCACTGGCTGGAAGAGACAAGGCCTGCAGGCAACAGGCCAGGGGGAGATGGAGGTGATGTGACCCACAAGGACTAGAAGAAAATCTGCAGGTCCTACTGGAGCATTCGTTGGCCTCGGGGCAAAGCACTGGTTCTGATAATGAACAACAGCTGGAGCACATCTGGACACTCATCTACCCAGGTGAAATACTGAAACAATCACAGACCAGATTTGTCCACAAGAGTGGGAAATTCTAGAGCCACTGCTGAAGTCTGCAGTGCAGGCAACAAGAACAAACCAGAGATGCTGTGTGCTCGTATGGGGCATCTGTACCTGGACTGCTTCACTGCTCTCACTGTGAAATCATCTCATCTAAAAGCTGGAAATAACAGACAAGGGCTTGGAGACCAACAACAGAGGTGAAAGGATGTGTGACACCTTACATGGGAGAAATCACAGAATGGCTGGGGGTTGGAAAGGACCTCTGAACATCATCTAGTCCAACCTGCTTGTTAGAGCAGGATGACTGCACTGCTCTGGGGAGACCTCACCTGCAGTGCTGTATCCAGCCCTGGAGCTCTCAGCACAGGAAAGACATGGACCTGATGGAGAGCATCTGGAGGAGGCCACAAAGATGATCTGGGGGCTGGAACACCTCTGCTATGAGGACAGGCTGAGGGACCTGGGGTTGTTCAGCCTGGAGAAGAGAAGGCTTCAGGCAGACCTAATAGCAGTCTGCCAGTACCTGAAGAGGGCTACAAAGAGGGTGCAGAGGAACTGCTTGTCAGGCCTGCAGGGACAGGATGAGGGACAATGGATTGAAATGAGAGAAGAGCAGATTTAAATTGAATGTTAGGAACAAATTCTGCACCATCAGGGTGCTGCAACATTACAACAGGTTGCCCAGGGAAATGGTTGAAGCCCCAACCACAAAGATAGTCATGGTCAGATTCGACAAGGCTGTGAGCAACCTGTTCTAGTGGAGGATGTCCCTTCTGACTGCAGTGGGGTTGGACTGGATGACCTTTGGGAGTCCCTCCCAACCTGAACCATATTGTGATTCTGTGACTAAGTGTTCTCTGAAGTCTGCAAAAGAGATGGACAAAGATGGACATGACAATGATCTACAAAACATTGAATGATGCCAAGGTGAACACAAATCAGTTATTTTCTGATACTTCCAGCTCAAAAATTAGGGGCCACCAAGTGGGACTTGTACCACTGAGGACTAACAAAACCAGAAACTTATTTGCAGAGCTTCCCACTAAGCTGCACAACTCATCACTGTGGCATACTGAGGATGCAAATCTTGACACAGGCACAAATAATGTGTGGGCAGATACACAGGAGAGAAGTGCAGCAAGAACCTGCATGCTGCCTCTATCTTTGGACATCAGGGAAAAGTTGGACCTAGGAAAGTAGGAGAAATACTTTTATCTGCTTATGTTACTTCAAGATCCTCTCCTAGGCATCCACTTTTTCATTTTTTCTGGGGAAGGGAAACTAGAAAGGAACCCTGAGAGGGTTCCTGATCAGGCCCCAGATTTCCTTAGTGGTCAAAGAGCTGGTGGGCATTGCCTGGTGATGCTGTGCCTAGAGGAAATAGGAAATCCCCCTAGGCTTCCTGCCCCCATCAAATTTCCTCCTGCTAGAGATGAGTTGTGCAGCTTGGTCATGGGCAGAGATCAGCTGATGAGAAGGACCCAGGTCCTGGTAGGGCTTCAAATGGAGAGCATAAAAATAAAGAAGTAAGAGGACAAATTTGGCCAAGAAATGATTGCTAAGCCTTTAAGAGGGGTGTTTACATGTGCACAACTGAGCAGTCCTATCAGTGCCCTTTCTACCTCACACCTCTCTCCCTGCATTTATCTCCCCAGAATCAAGGCTGCCTCCGGTGGAGAAGCCACCCCTAGGTCACAAAGATGGGGGAAATGGAACAGATGAAGCAGGAAGCTGAGCAGCTGAAGAAGCAGATTGCGGTAATGCTGGCAACAGTCGTGACACTGCTGAGCAAGCCTCTGCCCCTCTGCCTCCCACTTCCACTCCTGTCACAACCTGAGTGTTGAGCTTTCTCCACCTTCATTCTTTGAGACCACTGCAGTCCTGCACAGCTAATGGAGATCTTCAGAGTATGGTGGGGGGAAAAGTGAGAGGGGAAGGGAGAAAAGAGAGGACGCCATGAGAAGTAGCCCCAGGCACTATTTCTGTGGGGGGGCCAAAGACCATAGTGTGTCCCCAGAACCTCTTCTGCGTGGGGGGCAGCTGGTGTTCTGCATGGAAAGTGGGTAGCATGGGGAACTGGATGCTGAGCAGCTTTTGTATCAGCTTCCTGATGTTTGACTGGCACCGAGGTGCCTCAGTCACAGCCCAGGATCCCACTGTGATGGCCACAAGCCAAAAACAGCACAGCCATAGTTCCTGAGTTTCTCCTGCCACTGCCTTCATCACACAGCTTTGCTTTGTCTCATTTGCTCCTCTCTTGCCCAGGATGCCCGGAAAGCCTGTGCAGACACAACACTTGCTCAGGTAAGGAAAAGGGCTGGCTGGGCAGGGTAGTCTGTGTGTGGGGAATCAGCCAGCAGCACTCCAAGGGGGACTCTCTCCAGCTGGGAAGCAGAGTTAGGAGGCAGAGATGTGGGGAGTAGTAAAGCTCTTAGCAGTCCAAGATTAATTCTTTCTCTCCCCTTCTCATCTCCTCAGATTGTGTCTGGAATGGAGGTTGTTGGTCGCATCCAGATGCGGACCCGAAGGACCCTGCGTGGGCATCTGGCCAAGATCTACGCCATGCACTGGTCCACAGACTCCAAGTGAGAAATGCTGCTGATCTGCTGGGCACAGGGCAGCACACAGGTGTGAAGGGCAAGAGGCTCTACTGGGAAGAGCGCTATTAACATGATCTTCTTCCTCTCCCACAGACTTCTGGTCAGTGCCTCACAAGATGGGAAACTGATTGTGTGGGACACATACACAACCAACAAGGTAGGAGTCTCCTGGATGCAGCATGCTGGGGGTTGGGGTGGGTCCCCTCACCCTGCTGCCTCTGCTGCTGAAGTCTTGCCGTTGGTTCTTGCCCTTCCAGGTTCATGCCATTCCTTTGCGTTCTTCCTGGGTCATGACCTGTGCCTATGCCCCCTCAGGCAATTTTGTGGCCTGTGGGGGCCTCGACAACATGTGCTCCATCTACAACCTCAAGACTCGTGAAGGCAACGTCAAAGTGAGCAGGGAGCTCTCAGCCCATACAGGTGTGTGTGTGCGCTGCCTACCCGCAGCCTGGGTGCCCTCTGCCTCCAAACCCCTCTCTTCCAGCCCTGGCCTGTTGCTCACATGTGCTTGTCCCTGCTTCCCAGGTTACCTGTCCTGCTGCCGATTTCTTGATGACAACAATATTGTGACTAGCTCTGGAGATACCACATGGTGAGTTACCTTCTGCATCCTAGGGATAGCCACTAAGGAGAAATTGTTCCTACATGGAGAGGCCATGCAGAGCACTTCAGGAAGCCAGCTCTAAGCTCTACTCTTCCTCCCTTGGAGGAGCAGGTGTTCTTTTCCTGGCTGAAGTCAGGTCAAGATGCAAGTCTCTTGGTGAGGCTGTAGGAACCATGCAGTCAGCTCTCACAATGTCATTTATCCCAAGATAGAAAATTTCATAACTGTATGCAGCACCCACATAGGTGCTCCACTTCACAAGTCTTGCCCACTGCAAGAGACACCTGAAAAGCCAATGCCAGGATCTTGTGGTCCCCAGCCCTCAGGTCTCGCTGTTCTAGGACTGCGAGCACTGCTGAACCTTTATTCACCATCACCCACCCTGATACTCCTTTGGAAAAACCTCCTGAATGAGGACAAGACAGAATGTTCCATTTCATTGGACTTGATGATCTCCAACCTCTTTTCCAACCAAAACTGATCCTATGATTCCCATCAGATTGATTTGCCTGGCTGTAATGTGGGGTCCCTGTGAACATGATCTATGCAGCCCACCAGCATGTAGACACAGCAGATAGGTCTGACTCTGAGTCCCTTTTATCTCATAGAATCTTGGAATGGTTTGGAAGAGACCTCTAAAGGTTATCCAGTCCAACCCCACACCCCAGTAGGGACATCCTCCACTAGAGCAGCTTGCTCACAGCCTTGGCCAGCCTCACCTTCAATATCTTCAAAGATGGAGCCTCAACTACTTCCCTGGACAACCTATTCCAGCATTCCAGCACCCTCATGGTGCAAAACTTATTCCAAACATCCAATCTAAATCTGCTCTCCTCTCATTTCAAAGCATTATCCCTCCTCCTATTTCTGCAGGCCTTTGCAAACAGTCCCTCTGCAGCCTTCTTGTAGACCACTTCAGGTCCTGGAAGGTGTCACTACAGCCTTCTCCAGGCTGAACAACCCCAGCTCCCTCTTCCTGTCCTCATAGCAGAGCTGCTGTACCCCCAGTCATCTTTGTGGCTTCCACCAGATGCTCTCCATCAGGTCCATGTCCTTCCTGTGTTGAGGGCTCCAGAGCTGGACACAGCAGTGCAGGTGAGGTCTCCCCAGAGTAGAGTAGAGAGGCAGAACCACCTCTCTCCATCTCTGGCCATGCTGCTTTTGATGCAGCCCAGGCTGCCATTGGCCTTCTGGGCTTCAGTTGCCTATTGCTGGCTCATGTCCAGCTCCTCATCCACCAGCACTCCCAAGTCCTTTTCTGCAGGGCTGTTCTCAATCTCATCACCCCCCAGCCTGGATGGATACCCAGGGTCACCTCCTGTCAGTATTCCCTTCAGCTGTTGCAGTGATGGGAACAAGGTCCAACCTCACACCCTGCCAGGCTTAGTTTTCTTCTACTTTGGCAGAAGTATGAGCAGCACACTGTGAGGAGGCATCCTGCTGTGTGCAGCTGATTCCAGTGACACCCTCCACGCATTGTCCCATGCTGTAGCCAGGCCCATGGCTTCCTTCCTTTGCTTTGTGAGTGGGACAGCTCAGTGCTGCAGATCCTGTCTGCTTGGCTTGTCTCTGAGAAGTCCTCTCCTCTCCCACAGCGCACTCTGGGACATCGAGACGGGGCAGCAGAAGACAGTGTTCATAGGTCACACTGGAGACTGTATGAGCTTGGCTGTCTCCCCAGACTTCAAACTCTTCATCTCTGGGGCTTGCGATGCTACTGCCAAACTGTGGGATGTGCGGGAGGGCTCCTGCCGCCAGACCTTCTCAGGGCACGAGTCCGACATCAATGCCATCTGCGTACGTATGCTGCAGCAACGGCGGGGGGGAGGCAGGGGAAAGGGAACAGACTAGGTCTGAAACAGGGTCTTGGGACAAGATTGAAAGAAGCTGTCACAGTCAAGTGAGGAATGAGAGTTTTAGGAAACTGTGGCCCCATGAAGCAGGGAGTTCACCAAAATTCACAGCTGGATTTTTCCAGACATTGGGATACCAAAGCACCTGGATCTAACTCCAAGCACTGCTTGGACTCAGCCATCACACTCTGGTCTGTGGAGTTCAGCAGCCTAATGCAAGTGGTGGTTCAGCTTTGCTCATAGCAGCTTTTGGGAACCATGGGTCAGTCATGCTCCAGGAGCCCTGGTGCAAGACCAGGCAGGAATACTTAACTCTGCTAAGGGTCTCAGTCAGCTCCAGAGAGCAGATGTGGGAAACTGGGATCGCAGGAAGATCTCCTGAAATGAAAGTTTCACAGAAGACAGTAAAGACATTCAGGGGCAACTATGCCCCTCAGTCATGGGTGCAAAACAGAGCCCTAGAGATGGCAGAACAAGAAACATGTCAGTGTAATTCAAGTGGCTAACCAAATATGTGCCAGCTTCCTGCAGTATTTGCTGCTTGAACCACCCTCCACTGGCTTCAACCAGTGCAGCTGTTCTCACCTGTCCTATATAGCTGCCCTACCAGCCATCATACTCTGCCACACTCACCCCTTAGGAGCTCTTTTTAGCACCTCAGAGCAATGACCCAGCAAACACTGGGCATGAGAATTAAAAAAAGCCTCTCATGGCTCTGAATCATGCCAGACCCTCTTTGAGGGATAATGGATGGATGTTTGTCAAGCCCTAAATTCACAGCTGAAGTTAAAGACTCAATCCTTCCTCAAGCACCAGGATGTCTTGAAATAGCCCCAAGTCATTTGCTTTCTTGAGGTGGATGGGGTTTCCTAGGTCTTAGGAGAAGCAGCAGTTGTCCCCTTCTGCAGACTCAACTTTTACAATCCAGTACCATGTCCTACTGGATTTTCCCACCTCTGTGGTTTCCTGATGGTTAGCAGGGAAGCGAAAGAGCCGAGGCAGTCTGCAAGGCACAGGCTGCTCACAGTCTGGTGTGTGGCCTCCTTAGTTCTTCCCCAACGGCGAGGCCATCTGCACGGGCTCGGACGATGCCACCTGCCGCTTGTTTGACCTGCGGGCAGACCAGGAGCTCATTGTGTACTCGCACGAGAGCATCATCTGCGGGATCACCTCCGTCGCCTTCTCCCGCAGCGGGCGCCTGATGCTCGCCGGCTACGATGACTTCAACTGCAACATCTGGGACTCTCTGAAAGCAGAGCGTGTGGGTGAGTGGCTCCTGGAGGTCTCTTTCACTCCCTACAAGGTCACCTGTCCCTTAGCAAGGCAAGGAAGAGCACTTTCTTTCTGCTGAAAGGGACAGATCCTGTACTGACTGAAACCCAGCGCAGCCTCTTTGCACTTAAGCAGCACAGCGTAGCCAGCACAACGCTTGTGCAGGGCTAGTGTTGGTAACGTAAAGAAGTCAAGACAGTCTCCAGGAGGAAAAGACTGTTCAGGTTCCTATTGGCTACAACTCCTCATAGGCACCAGTAGTATTTCCTACTTTCTCTTAGCCTTTGCCAATTGCCAGTTCCAGCTACTCACCAGGCCACCTTGTTGGCCAGACTCCAGCCTGAGCAGGGACCTGGGCTTCTACCCAGCATCTTTGGATAACCTGTGATTTTGCTGACATAGTGAATCGACCCAAGGGCCATTTTACTTCCAAATGCAGGCCCTGGTTCTCAAAAATGTAGAGTGCAGCCCTCCAGCACCATTGCTATTTCTCAGCCTTGCCAGTGATGCCCTCCTTTCTTAGTCCTACCACTGCTCCTGTGTGGAATATTCATGGGACCTTCCCATGAATATTCTGTGGCCTGTCCGTGGGTGGTGGCTTTATATGCCATGCATAAATGCTCTTATTATTATTATTAGCCACAGGCTGACTCCAACATGTTGTGCAGGAGCAGACAGCAGAGAGAGCTGCAGGCACACAGCCTACCATGCATGTCCTCAGCACACTCAACAACATCATCTCTCACAGGCCCTGCTTCTCTTCCTCACCTCTCTTCTTTCCACCCTCATAGGAATCCTTTCTGGCCACGACAACAGAGTGAGCTGCCTCGGGGTGACAGCAGACGGTATGGCTGTTGCCACTGGCTCCTGGGACAGCTTCCTCAAGATCTGGAATTGAGGATAGCAGTGGAGAGGGGAAGCACAGCAGGAGCACGGCTGCAGCCCGAGTCCAAGTGAACAGCACAGCCAGCTGAGCACAAACGAAACGCCCACCTACCACTCCCACTTGTCTGTAGACACAGGTCACTGTAGGGGTCTCCCAGAGTGGAAAGGATAGGTTGGGGATGGGGAGCAGGGGGAGCAGGAGCTGAGGAGCAGGAGCACGTGCACTGGCCCTTCTCTCCACCTCTAAACAGGCCCAGCAGGTTCCAGCCTCGTGCAGGCTCAAAGACCTGCAAAGTACAGTTCATTATGACTCAGGAGTTTACAGCACACTTCAGACACCCTGCATCTTCCTTCAAACACCTCTACCCACATTGAAATCCATCCCTCAGAAGACCTCTCATCCAACAACGCTGTCCCTGACTTTACCTATCTTCTTCGGAAAGCTGTCCAGACAGCCTCAGAGACATCCTGGATCTGAGATGTCTATCAAGCAACCTCAAACCAAAAGCTAGCATAACACCGGGCTCGACTTAGTTCAAGTCTACCTATACATAGATGGGGGAAAGGAAGCCCTCAGACCTGCAAAGTACCAGGGAATGTTCTATTGATTCTTACTTATTGTATGCTTCTTGCTGTTCCTTCTTTTTGCCTCACTCCTGCATTGTGTGGTGACCCTGTCTACCCATTAGTCATCAACCCCTGTTTTCAAGTCTGCTCTAGCTCTTCATAGCCCTGACAAATAAAGCAAGCTCACATTAAGCACTGCAGGCTGTGTTCTTTCTAGCATTGCAATGAGCTATTGCAAACACAACTTTCCTGTGAACAGTGCCTGCTGCCCCCAGCCAGAGAACATCTCATCCATGAGCCTTGCTCTGCCTATGTGTTCCTAAATCCTTGTCCTCAAAGAATGGCTTGCAGGTGGAAGGGAACATGGGCAGGGAGGGACACCTCTCACTAAACCACATCACTTAAGGCCTCATCCAACCTGGTCTTAAACACTTTCAGGAATGAGGTGTCCACAGCTTCTCTGGGCAACCCCTTCCAGTGTTCCACCACCCTCATAGTAAAGTTCTTCCTAATGTCCAGTCTAAATCTACCCTGCTGCTCTAGTTTAAAACCATTGCCCCTACTCCTTGCACCACATACAGAGTCCACACTCTCCAGCTTTCCTGTAGCCCCCTTTCAGGTACTGGAAGGCTGCTCTAAGGACCCTTCTTTTCTCCAGGCTGAAGAGACCCAGCTCCCTCAAGCTATCCTCAGAGCGCCTGCTGACCTTTGTGGCCCTTCTCTGCACTATTTCCAACAGATCCATGTAGTTGTGTTGGGGGTCCCAGAACTGGATGCAGAAAAAACACTACACTGGAGAAGCAGGAGCCTTCTATTGACCTAGCAGGCTGTAGATACAGTCAAAAGTTTAATAAAAAATTGCTAGAGGTCAGAAATCTACAGTAAGTCAATACAGACTGTACACAAGGGAAGAGCCAAAGTCTGCACTGCACAGAGAACGGGTGAAGCTGGGGAAGAGATGGTGCTCTGCCCTTGCTCCAGCAGGTTAAGGTGAGAAGAGTGACCACAAGTCTGAAGTTTCAGTCTATCACAGGATTTCTCATCCCAGAAGATTCTCAAAACATAAAAGCAAAGTTCAGCAAGATCCCAGAAAAGGAAAGCCCTAGTTCTCCACAAACAGGCACTGTTGGTTCTCTTTGTTCAAGTCACTCCAAGCACAGTTCCCAGATCTGAGGCTCCTGCTTGGGTCCACCATCACTTCCTTCTCCCCAAGACTCTCTCCCAGCACATGCCTCTTGCCCTAGAAAAAAAAAAAGAAAAAAACTCAAATTAACTGAGGGTTAGTTAGTTCTTCAGTGGAACATGCAGCCCATTCATCTTTGGCTCTCCTGGGACAATATCAAAGCATGACCTTCTTCTTTCTACAGCCTAAAAAGATGCACAGAAATGAGCAATACCACAAGGCCAAAAATATAGACATTGAATAAGGCTTGGAGGCATGCAGGAAAAAGACTAACCCACAGAAGCCACCAGGCTCTACAGGCCTAGGAGGCCACAGTTCCAAACCAAGATCCTACAAAACACCAAAACCAAAGAACTGGATTTCTTTCAGCTCATTCTCCCTCCCAGGGTACAACTCATTAAGATTTACCTGGCGAGGGGCAGGAGCACTGGGGGAATTATCATCCTGCAGGATGCTGAGGGGAGAGCGGCCAGCTCCACCAGCTGCTGCCATGACTTTGGTGGTGGTTTTGCGTTTCATGGGCTTGCTCCCTAGTGACAGAAGGAAACACGTGTCACAACAAGGGGAGAGAGAGGTCTGGATTTTGAATACCTCCTGCCTTTTATTGCTTGTCTGCACAGTGGAGACTGCCACTCAAAGACTCTCAGGTAAGTTGATCACAGAAAGGTTGAAGTTGGAAGGGAACTCTGGAGGACATCTGGTGTGCCCACCATGCTCCAACAGGGCCCAGGTAGAAGCCCAGGACCGTGGCAAGAGAGCTTTTAAGTATATCCAAGAACAGAGACTCTAACCTCTCTGACCAACTTGCTCCAGTATATGGTCAGCCTCACAGTGAAAAAGCATTCCCTGATGTTCAGATAGAGCCTCCTGTGCTGCACTTTGTGCCCATTGTCCCTGGTACTATCCCATGGCACCTGCCTCTCCCCTTCACATACTCTCCCCTTCAGATCCCCATGAGCCTTCTTCTCCACACTGAACAGTCCTAGTTTCCAGTCCCTCCTCATAGGAGCAACGCTCCAAGAGAGCTTTCTGAAGCAGTTTACAGACTCCCAGCAGCACTCCCACTCTCACTCCCTCAGCTCATCCCTGATGCTCCAAGGTGACGCAGAAGAGGCCTCCACGATTCCAAGCCGGTGTCGTCAGAAGGGTGAAGAGCTGTCCCTTACCTCTTTACACTACCAACTGAAAAAAAACCAACCAACCCGTAGTTTTCCAGCTCCTGACAGAAATCAGTCTCATAAAAGAACAGCTCCCAAAGGATAAAGTCACAAAGCCAAGCCACCCCAGGCGGTGGGAGACAGCTGAACTGGGGTTCACACACATGGTCTGTGGAAGCAAGCGAGCCTGAAAACGGGCACGGGAGGGTGCTGACAGGCTTGTACACGGGCCGTGCATCTCCCCAGGCACACGGAGCTTCCCCTCCCACCCAGCACTTACCCGAGAAGAACCCATGCCCGGCATAGCGGGCTGGCCAAACGGGGGCCGCGCTGGGAGAAGGCGGCGCCTCCACCTTCTCCTCCGAGACGACAGTGGCCGCTCCTGGGCCTCCAGCGGGCAGAGAGCTCCGCCGGGCCGGATCCTCGGCGGGACAGGCTGCGCCTGACGGCACCGGCTCTTGCGCCGCGGCCTCAGCACCGAAGGTCTCGCCGAGCTGCTTCACTAGGTGATCCACACTGTCTGACGGGGAAGGAGGAAGAGGGGGAAGAAGGAAGGGGTGGAGGGCGGGAAGGGCCGCCCAGCTCTAGCCGGTTGCCTTCTCGGGACGGAAGGGGACGAACGACGTTGTTTCACTTACCACTCCACGCGGCTCTCATGGGCGTGCGGAAGATACCAGGCGTTGGCGAACGCGGGTCCCAGTCCTGACTGATATTCACCGCCGGCTCGGCAGGGCTAGGCTGAGGGCTGCCCATCGGAGAGCTCACTACCTGCAGAGAGGGCACGTGTGAGAACTAGGGGCGGAAAATAGCAATTGCGGGCGGAAAGGCGCCTACCTCAATGGGGGTGCGCGGAATGCCGGCGCTCGGGGAGCGGGGGTCGCTAACATGAGCCAGGTGCTTATTGCGAAGGACGGGAGGAGTAGCCGGGGCACTGCCGGAGACCCCCATGACGGCGGTCGCCGAAGCGCTCTTCCCTCTGCCCCGCCCGCCGCCACCATTCAAATCTCCCGCGAGCTGCGCAGCGCCTCCCCATTGGTCCTCCTCACGCAGAGGCGGGGCGTGCCTTGCCCCGCCCCCGCCCGCTGGTTTCCCGCAGCCCCCGCCCGACACGTAAGAGCCCGGCCCGGCAGCGGCCTGCCTGTCCATCTCCGGAACCTCCTGCCCCTGAGCCGCTCTGCTTCTCTCAGGGAGCCCGGCGCCGCCTCCTGGGCCGATGAAAGACGGCTGCGATTGGGCGAGCCGACCCTACAGCCTCGCTGCCGGCGCGCCCCCGAGGCCCGGCACTGGCCAGAGCCTGCCTGACGACGCCGGCTGCGATTGGCTAGGGCGGGGTGGTGGGTGGTGCTGCACTGAGCCGCTGTCATGGCGGAGCTGAGCGAGGCGCTGCTTTCGGTGTTGTCGTCCATCCGGGTGCCCAAGGCCGGTGACCGGGTCCACAAGGACGAGTGTGCCTTTTCCTTTGACACGCCGGTAAGCGCTCCCCGCCGCCGCCGCCGGCCTGCCCGCCCGCCTCGCCGGGCTGCACCCCCTCAGCTCCGGCCCGTTCCCAGCCCAGCCGCCCGGCGCGGCGCCGCCCGCGCGGAGCGCCATGGGACTTGTGGTTCCCTGGCTGCTGGAGCGGACCGTGGCCGGGCGGAGTGCGGCGTCCCCCGGGACTACAGCGCCCAGCCTGCCCCGCGACGCGCCCCTCCCTGCCGCGGCGAGCTGGGGGCTGTAGTTCTGAGGCCTAGAGTGGGCGTGGGCAGGTCGTTAGTCGGCGACCCGGCCCCACTCTGCTGGACACAGGATGGCCCCGTAGTTCCCCTCTCTCCGCTGGCAGAGTCTTAACGGGACTTTTAGTCCTGCTGGGGGATCGGCGCCCCGGGCCTGGCCTTTGGCGGCTTGGGGCGGACCAGTGGTCCCGCCCTGACTGGGTCCGAGCTGCCCCTCTGGCCTTACCGAGGGCCTGGACCGGCAGGCGGAGGATGAATCGGTGCTGTGTCATTAAGATGGCAGTGGTCTCTTCTCCAGCCGTCTCCATCTCGCAGTTAGCCTTTCTCCCTCCCTCCTTTCCTCTCCTTAGCCTAAGCAAAGCTGTGGAGGCCCTGTCTCACTCCCTCCTTTCCTCTCCTTAGCCTAAGCAAAGCTGTGGAGGCCCTGGCGGCGGGAGGGTGAGGTCGCCCCCTTTGGCCTTCTCTGCAGGCGACCGTCTGGGATCGTGCTCCAGCCCACCAGGAGAAATGGACAGGGGCTGGAAGCTACGGATCCTTCGAGGCAGCAGCACACGGCAGTGTGGCTTTCTGTGCCTTCCTGAGCCTTGTGATACCTGGCCGTGTGCACCCTGCTCTGTCTCACCGAATCACAGAATGCAAGGGGTTGAAAGAGACCTCTGGAGATCCTGTCCCAGCTGCTTAACGTTGGGAAGCAGGCCGAGAGCTTCTTAGTGTTCTCTCTCATTTCCAGCCACTGCGCTTGGGTCTCTTGCTCCTTCAATTTAATCTCAGTGAATCTCAGTGAGTGTGGTGTTTCCAGGTGCTTGTAGTATCAGGAGGGCTCATAATGTGTCCATTTCAGAGCTACTCACAAGCTTTTGAATGCAGCAGCAAAAATATGCAGTGGCCTGCTAACTTGCCTTCCTGTAGTTTGGCCAAGTTCCCTTTGGCACTGAGGATGACTCTTAGTCAGGATGGTAATGATGGTACCGTGCTCTGAAGGTGCAAACTGTGTGTGCAAGGATGTTTTGTGAGATGAGTTTCAGAGGACTCCTTCTTAAGCTTTGCTGATTTGGTAGCATCCTGCTATAAAGGACCAGGCAAAGAGGTTTTTAAATGCATCATCTTGGCAGCAGTACCTGTTCTGCTGGGGGAGCCAGGCTGGCTGAGGCTTGCCATCTTCTTTCTGCCTAGCTACTCAGTGGCTGGTATGTAGGAAGGAGCTAACTAATAATAAGCAGTGTTCCTAGAGGTAAGTCTGTGCCTATCCTGGCAGTTGGAATGGCATTCTCTACCACCTCCCTTCAGTTACGTACATCTCCTTCCCTCCAGGAGTCGGATGGGGGTTTGTACATCTGCATGAACACGTTCTTGGGCTTTGGGAAGCAGTATGTAGAAAAGCACTACCAGAAAACAGGCCAGCGAGTCTACCTGCACCTCAAGAGGACACGTAAACCGGTAAGCAGTCAAGCCGCACACACAGCCACCTGGCCCTTAACTTGAGAGCTGGGTTGTGTCTCTGTGTTTAGTCAGATACAGCCTTTCCTCTCCTCAAGCCTAGATGATGTTTTCCTTGGTGAGCAGAGCTCCACCAGTTCTTCAGCTCTGCTTGTTTTATGGATTGCCACCACTGTTTCTCTCTGGCCTCTTTCTATTTCCAGAGTAGCTTCATTTCAGTCATGGAATCACAGAATTCTTTTGGAGGAGACCTTTAAGGTCATTGAGTACATCCATGCTTTAATGACCACCATGGTCACTAAAACGTGACCCCAGGTGCCATATTCACATGTTTCTTGAACACTTCCAGGGACTCCACCACCTCCCAGGGCAGCCTGTTCCAATCCCTGACCTTGCAGCAAAGAATTTTTTTCTAAACGCCAACCTAACCCTTCCCTGACGCAATTTCAGGCCATTTCCTCTCATGCTATCACCTGACACTAGGGGAAAGAGAAGACCAACACCTACCTCACTCCAACCTCCTTTCAGGAAGCTGCAGAGAGCAATGAGGTCTCAGTCTCCTCTTGCCCAGAATGAACTACCCCAGGTCCCTCAGCCGCTCCTTCCCATGTCTCAGAAACTGGTGCATCATGGTGAAACTCAATCTCTTATCACACACACAAGGAGCCCAAGAACCTGGTGCAACTACCACACATCCACAGAATCACAGAAGAGGGGAGGAGGAGCTTGCCACAGCATTCCTGTCCCCCTAACTGTTTTTTCTTGATGAAATAGAAGGAAGAAGACACCAGCTCCAGTGCTGGAGACCCCCCAAGAAAGAAACCAACTCGTTTGGCTATTGGTAAGGAAACATTTGTGTCCTGTATTGTCCTCATAGGTTTGAACCAGTCTTCTGCAGGTGCCTGGCTTTGTGAAAAACTCAAAGCTGCCATCTCAGACTGAGCACTGTCATGAGCTGTAGTGTGGGCACTGTCTGGAAAGCCCTTACTGAGGTGATGGTTTTGTTCTGCTCTGTGTTCAAAGTTGTGTCATGTCTTCCTCTCCTAATTCCGTTTGCCTGACTCAGCTTGGTGTGGGTATTTGTGACCTGTTGGAGAGCAGCTCTGGGGAAAAGAACCTGTGAATCCTAGTGGACAATAGGATCCCCATGAGCCAGCAATGTGCCCTTGTGGCCAAGGAGACCAAGGGCATCCTGGGGTGCATTAAAAGGGCTGTGGTGAGTAGGTCAGGGGAGGTTCTCTTGCCCCTTGACTCTGCCCTGGTGAGGCCACATCTGGTACGTTGTGTCCAGATCTGGGCCCCTCAGTTCAAGAAGGACCTTGGGGAACTGCTTGAAAGTGTCCCATGCAAAGCCACAAAGATGATGAAGGCAGTGGAACATTTCCCTGTTGAGGACAAGCTGAGGAAGCTGGGGCTCTTGAGCTGGGAGCAGAGCAACCTGAGGAGTGGCCTCATTCATGCTTATCAAAATGTGCAGGGCAGTGTTATGAGGACAGAGCCAGGCTCTGCTCTGGGATGCAGAGCTGAGTGGGGAGAAATCTAATGAAATCCAACAAGCCAAGTGTGGAGTCTTACACCTGGGAAAGAACAAGCCCATGGACCAGGATAGGCTGAGGACTGACCTGTTGGAGAGCAGCTCTGAGGAAAAGGAGCTGGGTTTCTTGCTGGACAGAAGGATGCCCATGAGCCAGCAATGTGCCCTGGTGGCCAAGAAGCCCAAGGGTATTCTGGGGTGGATTAGAAGGGCTGTGGTGAGTAGGTCAAGGAGAGATTCTCCTTGACTCTGTGCTGGTGAGGCCACATCTGGAATGCAGCATCCAGTTCTGGGCTACCCAGAAGGACAAGGAACTGCTGGAGAGAGTCCAGTGGAGAGCCACAGAGATGCTGAGGGAACTGGGACACCTTATGAGGAGAGGCTGAGAGAGCTGGGGCTGTTAGGGCTGGAGAAGAGCAGCCTGAGGGGTTCGCATCAATTCTGGTCAATCTCTAAAGGGTGAGTGTCAGGAGGATGGAGCCAGACTCTTCCCAGTGGTGTCCAGTGACAGGACAAGGGGCAGTGGACACAAACTGGAACCCAAGAGGTTGCACATAAACATAATAAAAACTTCTTCCATTTGAGGGTTGCCAGAGCCCTGAAGCAGCCTGCTTGGCGAGGCTGTGGAGTGTCCTTCTCTGGAGGCATTCCAATCCCATCTGGATGTGTTCCTGTGTGATTGACTCTAGGTGATCCTGCTTTAGCAGAGGGGCTGGACTGGGTGGTCTCCAGAGGTCACTTCTAACCCCTACCATTCTGTGATTCTGTGACTATTCCATTGGTCAGTCTGGATCCATTGCTCTGGTCATGCTCCCTCCCAGCTTCTGCTGCATCTGCACACTTGCAAGATGTGGGAGGTTGAAGTCCTCGACTTCTTGGCACCAGCTGAAAACATCAGTGTATCACCAGCGTTCTTCTCGTGCCTCCTTCCACGATGAATTCAACATCTGCCACTGTTGTAGCTCCTGAGAAGGAGAGCCAACTCCTTGCCAACGCCGACCAGGATTCGGCCAGAAGCCCATAGCTTGCTGGGAGCTGACCACTAGAGGGAAGTCAGAGCCTGGGCTCTGCCCGGCTGCTCCGTGCTCACTCCTGCCTGGCAATGCCCTTGTGTAGCAAAAGCCCAGAGACCACCCTGCTGCCTCAGCATTGACTGTCAACTGCTCCTTGCTTTTCTGGTGAGGTGAATGGAGTCCTAGAGGTCTCTTGTAGCAAAACTGAGACCAGAATCTGTATCTCTGCAGACAGCCAGTGCCCTCCACTTGCTTATGCTGGATTTGGAGAAGTGAGGCCTAGTCTGCAGTTTTTGAGTTATTTCTGCTTCCTCAGTCTTAAAAAGGTCTTGAGACAAGAGTTGTCACTGGGTCAGGAAGCAGCTGCATGCCATAACAGCTTAGTGACCGGGATGGAGTGGGAGAGTAGAAAAGAATTGCCCTGGCAGAAAGTGATCTGAAATCCAGGAGAAGATTCTTTTCTCCGCTCTTTAGGCAGACTGTGGTGCTTTGGCTAATCCTGACATGGAAGGACTTTTTAAGAGTACTAGAAAGATTCAGGAGCAACATGTCTTTGGCTCCAAAATCACAGATAGAATTGATTTGCTTGGGAAGGAACACAGAGTCCAACCATACTCTAGCTCTGCCAAGTCCACTGTTACACTGCATCCCTCAGCGCCACATCTCTGCCGCTCTGAAACACTTCCAGGCATGAAGTTTCAACCACCTCCCTGGGCAGCCTGTGCCAGTCTTTGAGAGCCCTTTAAGTCACAAAGTTTCTTCTAATATCCGACCTGAACCTCTCCTGGGGCAACTTGAGGCCATTTCCTCTCATCCTGTCACTTGTTACTAGGACAAGGAGACCAACACCCACCTTGTTCCAGCCTCCTTTAAGGGAGTTGTAGAGAGCAGTGAGGTCTCCCCTCAGTCTCCTTTTCTCCAGACTAAACAACCTCAGTTCCTTCAGCTCCTCCTCATGAGACCTGTTCTTCAGACCCTTCACCAGCTTCACGGTCTTTCTCTGGACCCTTTGATCTCTTTGTGTCTTAGCTTCCCACTCCAGGGAAAAAAAAGTCTCTAGTACTTCCCTCTTAAGTGTTGATTGAACAAAGTTTGTGGTGCCTCCTGGCAACCTCCTGACTACATGATGGGGAAAAAGATCTGGGAAGCCATCTGCTAGTCGAAGACCTTCTTCCACCTCCTCCCTCAGAAGGTTCACAGAACCACCGAGAAGGATCTCATCAGTCTGTTTTAATTTGTTTGATGTTCAGAAGCCATGTGACACCCTGAGGAATTGTGCACTGCTTAACTGTGTGAAGTGGTGCCAGGAGATCTCCCTGGGATGTGCTGAAGAAGCACAGAAGAGGATTATCTGGGTGTGTTGTTGCAGGATGCTGGGCCCTGCTTTTAAGTATTTTTAGCAGTGTCCAGGCTGGCAGCAGCTGCATTCACAGGATCACAGAATGTCAGGGTTGATAGGGACCTCCAGAGATCATTCAGTCCAACCCCCCTGCCACAGCAGTATCATCTAGGGCAGGTCACACAGGAACACATCCAGGTCTGTCTGGAATGTCTCCAGAGAAGGAGACTCCATGACCTCTCTGGGCAGCCTGCTCCAGGGCTCTGCCACCCTCACAGTGAAAAAGTTTCTCCTTCTGTTCCCATGGAATCTCCTCTGCTCCAGCTTGCAGCCATTGCCCCTTGTCCTGTCATTGCACATCCCTGAGCAGAGCCTGGCTCTGTCCTCCTGACACTGCCCTGCACATCTTGATAAACATGACTGAGGTCACCCCTCAGGCTGCTCTGCTCCCAGCTCAAGAGCCCCAGCTCCCTCAGCCTGTCCTCAGTAGCGAGATGTTCCCCTGCTTTCAGCATCTTTGTGGCTCTGTGCTGGACTCTCTCAAGCAGTTCCTTGAGGTCCTTCTTGAACTGAGGGCCCCAGAGCCGGACACAATATTCCAGATGTGGCCTCACCAGGGCAGAGCAGAGGGAGAGTAGAACCTCTCTCAATCTGCTTACCTCACCCCTTCTAGTGCACCCTAGGATGCCGTTGGCCTTTTTGGCCCATGTACTGTGAAGGGTGGACAGTCCTTCTGTGCTTTGTCATGGCTGTCTTCTGGCCATTGTCTCTAGAGCAGGTCTTTTTTAATATGGCTGTATTAAGGTCCTAGAAAGAGATGGGCAAAGCAAACCTATTGTCACTAGGCTTGTCTTTGCTCCTGTGAAGTTCACACCACCAGCAGAAACACTGGGATCCAGAAATGGAAGAAAAGCTGTGGATAATTGATCTAAAGCTTTGCCTTGGTCTTGGTGCCTTGTTTCATGTAAGCATGGGCAGGGAAGCTTTGCAGACTGTTTGATTTTCACCTGTTCCCACGATGTTTTTGTTTCCTCTAGGTGTAGAAGGTGGATTTGACATCACAGAAGAAAAGTTTGAATATGATGAAGATGTAAAAATAGTAATTTTCCCAGAGCATTTGGACATTCCTCACGATGGGTTGGAGGGGCTGCCAGACGTGGTCAGAGACCGGGTGCGTTTGCAAGGGGAGCTGTGTTTGCATTTGGCCGAGAAAGGGCTGCTGCCCTGCCACAGGGATCCTGCAAGAGCTGCCAGCCACTCTCAGCTTGCAGGAAGTTGGAGTGAGCCTCCTGGAGGCTCCTTTCCTTCTGCCCCTAACGTGTCTCTTTGCTGCTGCCCTCGTTGCAGATTGCCAGTGCAGTCGAGGCCATTCTGACAGCGGATTCGGCGTCACGGAAGCAGGAGGTGCAGGCCTGGGATGGGGAGGTTCGCCGTGTTTCCAAACATGCTTTCTCCTTGCACCAGCTCCAGAACGATGTCCGCATCCCACCATGGTGAGCATGCTGCTGGAACCAGCTGTGCTGCTCTGCATTTCAGATTGCTTAGACCCCAGGATCTTAAAGGTCTTTTCCAATCAAAACAATCCCATGATTCTATATCCATCACCTCGTGTGCTGAACTGCAGCAGCAAATCACCTTTCTTGTGAGTCTCTGAGCATGAGAAATTCAGGAGAAATGGCAAACTCAGATTCATAGCAAAGGACCTGAAAGACCATCCAGTTCCAAACCCCTGCCATGAGCAGGGATATATCCCAGTAGAACAGGTTGCTCAATGCCTCATCCAACCCGACCTTGAACACCTCCAGAGAGGGGGCATGCACAGCCTCCGTGGGCCACTTGTTCCAGTGTCTCACCACCCTCACTGGAAGGAGTTTCTTCCTAATCTCCAGCCTCAATCTACCCTCCTCAAGCCTCAATCCATTCCCTCTCACCCTATCACAACAAGCTCTTGAGTGCTCAGGCTTCTGAAGTGAAAGAGGAAATGCTTGTAGCGTGGGCACAAGGTACCCATGGGGAGAGCTAGGACCCACACGTTTTTACCCTAATCGCTTTTCCTGTGTTCCTTGTCTGTAGTGGCTGGAAGTGCAGCAAGTGTGACATGAGGGAGAACCTGTGGCTGAACATGACGGATGGAGCCATCCTCTGTGGCCGGCGCTATTTCGATGGCAGTGGTGGCAACAACCACGCGGTGGAGCATTACCGGGAGACTGGCTACCCGCTGGCTGTCAAACTGGGAACCATCACTCCCGATGGGGCTGGTGAGAAGGGCAGCCCTCTGAGGGCTGTGGGCACCCGAGGCACTGCTCAGGCTGATTGGAGCCTGATGACAGAAGTCAGCAAGAGTTTTCAGGCTGTTGTTGTCTTATCATGGTGGAGCAGGTCCAGGGGAGGCCACCAAGATGATCAGAAGGCTGGAGCACTTCTCCTATGAAGAGAGGCTGAAAGAAATAGAGTTGTTCAGCAGAGAAGGCTTCAGGGAGACCTAATAGAGGCATTTCAGTGTCTGAAAGGAACCTACAGGGAGGCTGGAGAGGAACTGTTTAGAAGGGCTTGTGGTGGTAAGAGGAGAGGCAATGTTTTGAAACTGCAGCAGGGCAGGTTCAGGTTGGACATCAGGAGAAAGTTCTGCACAATGAGTGGGGAAATACTGGAACAGGCTGCCCAGGCATGTGGTTGATGCCCTGTGCCTGTAGACATTCAACCTCAGACTGGATGTGGCCCTGGGCAGCCTGATCTAGTTGGAGGTTCCCTGCTAAGTGCAGGGGGGTTGGACAAGGTGACCTTTGAGGGTCCCTTCCAACCCGGTGCAATCTGGAAATGTGTGAAAACCTTATGACTGGAGCATTCAGTGCCATGAACCTTCCCACTCTGAAGTGCTTCTTAGGGCAGACGAAGAATCAGATGCTAAACCCCTGCCTTCTTCCTCCCCTCAATTTGTACTTTGAAGGGTTTCAAAGCAGGTCTCCAGCTGATGGTTTGTTTTCTCTGGTGGGATGTTTATCAAATAGTTTTGCATCCTAAGCCTGAGCAGAGGATACCTGGCACAGTGACCTCCTTTCCTCGCTCCAGACACACAGGCACCTTGGTTGGTGAAAAAGTTGTTTGCCTTGGCACATGTTCTGAAGGAACCTCAATATTCCATCTGTTGTGCCACTCTGTAGAGAAAGGAGAGAACCCCAGCTGCTCAGCTTGTCAGAGCCCTCAGTTCTCAGCACTCTTCTCATCCAGCAGTGAAGCTTAGATCACAGTCGTAAGTCTCTTCTTTTCCTCTGTGTTCCTGCACAGACGTCTACTCCTATGATGAGGATGACATGGTGTTGGACCCTAACCTAGCAGAACACCTTGCTCACTTTGGGATTGACATGCTGAAGATGCAGAAGGTGAGTTTTGGTGGGGTAGGAGTGTCCTCCATAGGTCCACATTGGGAAAGAAACATCTTCACTGGATCCCAGCTTTCTGTGGCTGTGTAGAACAATTCCTGGTCAAGATACCCTGAGGGTTTTTTTGTCTCATCTCCCTCTCTACTTTCATTGCCTTTTGTGCTTGTCTGTCCTGTCTCCAGTGGTTTATTTCCTTGGATGTCTGCGTTAAGCACTTTGAGCAGGGAGGTGCCCAAGCTCCCAACTCTACTCCCTTAACTCCCTGGTAGTGTGCCTTATGAAACTGCTCCTATCTTGACTTAAGGAGCTTTTGTTATGTTTTCCCATTCCCCTGTCCAGCTAAGAGGAGGAACAATAGTGCAGTAGTGCAGCATTCATGGGCATTTGGAGCCCAGTCAGGGCCAAAGCACCACACCAATTTAAATTGGGACCCGTACGATCAGGTTGTTGTGAGAACTAAAAGCCATGAATAAATCCTTGCCTAATCAAAAATATGAATGATGAGGGCTGAAGGACCCATATGTGCCTCTCCTCTCTGCTCTGTCTTTGGATATGCTTTGAACAAGCTTCAGCAAGAGCTTCAGAAGTGGATTCCTTTTTTTTTTTTTGCTAGGAAAAAAGTGATGTTTTTTTCACAGTGAAGCCAAAGCAAATAACAGAGGCTTCTCTTACATTTCTAAATGCATTTTTGACATTTATTTTCTGAATAGAACTGAAAGAAGCAAGGAAAAAAAGATCTGAAACTGACTGAGGCCTTCTGCAAAGTAGATTCAAAATAGGTAGTGCTTTCCTTTAACTCTTGGTAGTGACTACATATACCTATGTCTGTGTTTAAAGTTTACCATGCAGCTTTATATTGCAATCAGATTTTCACTGTGAGGGTGACAGAGCACTGGAACCAGCTGCCCAGAGAGGTTATGAAGTCTCCCTCTCTGGAGATATTCAAGAACTGGCTGGATCCATTCCAGTGTGATCTGCTCTGGGTGATCCTGCTCTGGCAGGAGAGCTGTACCAGATGATCTTTCGAGGTCCCTTCCAGCCCCTGACATTCTATGATTCTGTGATTTCTATGCCACTTCAGAGGGGATGGCTCAGATTTCTCTTATATTTCTTAATGTTCCTCCTCCTGTCCCAGGTATTCAGATATTTGAAAACAACTCTTGGGTTTTCCTTCTCTTCTCATTTAATAAACCAGAATGGGCTCAACCCCTTATGATTCTGCACAGCATAGCAGCTTTCCAGTACCTCAAGGGGGCTGCAAAATGGGACTGTTTGCAAAGGCCTGCAGTGACAGGACAAGGGACAGTGGTTTGAAATGAGAAAAGAGCAATTAGATTGAATGTTAGGAATAAATTCTGCACCATCAGGGTGCTGCAACACTGCAACAGGTTGTCCAGGGAGATAGGTGAGGCATTGTCTTTAGAGGTAGTCAAGGTCAGGCTGGCCAAGGCTGTGAGCAAGCTGATCTAGTGGAGGATGTCCCTGCTGACTGCAGGGGCTTTGGACTGGATGATCTTCAAAGGTCACTTCCAACCCAAACTATTCTGTGATTGCCCTTTTCATCTCTCTGATGTTCCCTTGAGGGTTTTTCCTGCTCTCTCCACAGACAGACAAGACAATGACAGAACTGGAGATCGACATGAACCAGCGCATTGGGGAGTGGGAGCTCATCCAGGAGTCTGGTGTGCAGCTCAAGCCCCTCTATGGGCCTGGCTACACTGGTATCCGTAACCTGGGCAACAGTTGCTACCTCAACTCTGTGATGCAGGTTCTGTTCAGTATCCCAGATTTCCAGAGAAAGTAAGTGAGCTTAAGGAATCCTTTCCATTAGCCTAGGATCCTCTGAGATGAGTACAAAGGTCTCCCAGAGCTGGGAGCTCCTGTCACAGTAAGCTGGCTCGGAGCTGTGGTTCTGCCAGCTGAGCTCACCTGTCCCTTTGCTCTGCAGGTATGTGGACAAGCTGGAGAAGATATTCCAAAGTGCACCTTCGGACCCCACACAGGACTTCAGCACCCAAGTGTACGTAGAGTTTGGCGAGAGGAGGGAGGCCGAGGCTGCCTGGCTGCATCCCCTCCAGCTGCTGCACTGTGCTCTGCTGCAGGTTTCTCCCTCAGGCCTTGCCCCTTTGTTTCTGTGTCCATCACCAGAGACACTGATCCTCAGTGGTCAGTATGGATCTAAGCCAAGAAGGTTCATCTGAGTGCCCTAGATGGAGAAGACAGAGTGCAGCCCAGTATTCCTGAGAGGTTTTTGGTGTATTCTGTGGGGAATGCAGTGCCACCTGGTGCCAGGGGACATTTCTTGTAGGCACATTCAGTCTGCCTAACAGCAAAACAGGGAGAGCTGGCTAGGGGCAAAGAAACACTCAGGCAACTTTATTGTCAGTGCATATTTCATAGAGAGAGTCTTACAGGAAAGCCCTGTAAGATCATCCAGTCCAACCCTTACCTAACTGTGCCGAGGCTGGCAGTAAACCATGTCCCTCAGCACCACATCTCTGCTTCTTTTAAACACCTCCAGGCATGGGCATTCAGTCACCTCCCTGGGCAGCCTGTGCCAGTCTTTGAGAACCCTTTCAGTCAAGACCTTTTTTTTCTAATGTCCAAACTAAACTTCTCCTGCTGCATCTTCAGGCCATTTCCTGTTGTCCTGTCAGTTGTTACTAGGGAAAAGTGATCAACCCCCATCTATACCAGCCTTCTTTCAGGTAATTGTAGAGAGCAGTGAGGTCTCCCCTCAGCCTCCTCCAGGCTGAACAACTTCAGCTCCCTCAGCTGCTTCTCACCAGACCTGTTCTTCAGATCCTTCAGCAGCTTCCTTGCCTTTTTCTCTACCTGCTCCAGCACCTAAATGTCCTTCTTGGAATGAGGACCCCAAAACTGAACCCAGTTCTCATCAGTGCTGGGGACACAATCCCTGGCTTGACCCAGCTGGGCACACCACTATTGATCTAGGCCACCTGGGCACACCCTGCCTCATCTTCAGCCAGCTGTTGACCAGCCCTCCCAGGACTTTCTCTGCTGGGCAGTTTCCAGTCACTCTGCCCCCACTCTGCTTGGCCTTGTTGAATCTCATCCCATTAGCCTCAGCCCATCATCAGTCCAGCCTGGCCAGGTCTCTCCACAGAGCCATCAGAATAGAGTAGAATAGAATCAACCAGGTTGGAAGAGACCTCTAAGATCATCCAGTCCAACCTAGCACCCAGCCCTGTCCAGTCAACTAGACCATGGCACTAAGTGCCTCATCCAGGCTTTTCTTGAACACCT